>PPOK02000056.1:0-76205 GCA_003708865.2 Kazachstania taianensis | reverse complement strand
ACAAGAAAAATTAAACTTTTTGTCCCCATACTGTAGAAAAACGTCGAAACACCACTTTTCGCTCTTAACTATGGGCGCCATACAAATGTTTTTTGGGAAATTTTTACCTCAAAATTTTTTTTCTCCAAAATTTTTTTTGGCCAAAAATAAAAAGTTAGGGTTAAAATCTTAGAAATTTTTCAAGAGGATCGGAGAGCTTATGAGCCGTGATGGGTCGAAGTTATTGGGGTCGTCCAGTTATGAATGTGGAAATCGATGTCTCTCGAATCTGGTGACATTTGGGCTGGTGGGTAATGTGGGTTCGCTGATCACTGTTCTGGTGTCTGATCGTTCTGTTTGTGGCTAGTTCCCGAGATACTACCGGTGGCAAATTTAGGGGTGATTTGCTGTCCTGGGTGCCACAACGGTGCTAGAGTGGTGGTTAGAGTTGGATATGATTGCCCATGGACTGTTCTATCGGTCTTCCGAGTATGGGCTTCTCAAGTTTGGACCTGGTCGAGATATCGTCGTTAGTGTAAATAAGGGGTACCTGGAACATAAACAACATTTGCCACTCGGCAAGAGTCACAGAGACACAAAGGGGTTGGTGCGACTGTACCGCGGTGCGTCCTGAACAGCCTCGTACTAGTTAGAGGCCCTGGATGTGTGTGGTCGTGGAGATAATGTTGTTCATGTGGTTTTGTTAAGAGTGAATTTATCTCATGGACCAGGCACACCTATGCAGCACAAATTGTTGTATTCAGTGTATCTATTGTTGGGCTATTGCCTTAATGTTTGATGTGGTTGATATCTTTACTGTGTTCCGAGATGTTGTTGATTTTACACTTAGACATTAATGCCTGTTTAACGGCATAAATCTACTGAATAAAAGGAGAATAAACTATTACAACTGTTTATTCCAAGTGGAGTGTGAGGTCCCTCGTTTTGCAATTGCTGACTGTGGGTTGTTCGTGAGATATTGACCATTAAATATTTTGAAATAAGACCTCATGTGGAAAGTTGGTTTGATAGGCCTGCGTTACAAGAAAAAGTCTAAAATGGGTCCAGGTACCATGTCAAGATATTCGTACAACTGTGAAGTCTGTATCTTCTTTGGATCTCCTGATATGCTAGCATAATTTTCGTGAAAACAACTGTCTCTAGAATTACAATATGGTCCAGAATATGGGTATATTTGGTATTCGATGTGATCTAACAAGACAACATTATTGACCAAGTATTGTTGATCTACCACTTCTTTCTCTTTTGGCCAAATATGAAGATACGGTTTTTTTTTGTTAAGAGGGGATTTTTCTCCTAGATGGGACATGAAAATTCAACAGAGACAATTCCATTTGGTGCATTGGCGATAGGGCTATAGCCTGCATCTTCCATGTTATTGAGATCTTCCCTATAATCTGAGTTATTGTCGGTTATGTATTCTAACAGACATGTCCATTTAATACTGCTAACTTGCTGAACATATTGAAGATAACACCTCCAATATACCAAGCCCCTGCTGATTGTAGGGTTTATAGGAATGGAATATCAAGAAACCTTGCGTGCTCAAAATATTTGCAGATAAATTCTAAGAAATAAGACCCAGTATGACGAGCTATTCTGATACACCTGGCTTACAGAAAGTAGTCTAATACGAGTCGCAGGCAAAGTGCTGGGAGCACTGCAGAGCTTTTACACCTATATCTTCTTTGAATCTCCTGGTATGCTAAAGGAGTTTTTACCGAAACAATCTTATCTAGAATCACCAACCATCTAGGAATATCTCATGTCAGGTATCACAATGATCTAAAAACCAAGCATTATCGATAATAGTACAGTGTATCTCTCACATCATTTGGTTTTCGATAAATATGATGGTCCAAAAATTTTGCTTAAGAACGAATTTATCCCCTGGACTAAAACTCAATTACTCAACGAGACATATCCTTTTTGATACGTCAAGGGTAGGAATACATCCTCAATATTTGTAGCGGGTAAAATCTTGGCAGGTTCCGAGTTATTACCGGTTATATTTTCTGAGAGAAATTTTCAATTAATGTTACGAACTGTTTACATGGAAGGAGGGTAAAAAGTTGTATCAATTTAATACATACCAGACATAAGTTACTCAGAGAAAATAACTTTTAAAATATGATTTGTCCTCGAGATATTGATCATTTAGCAACGAAAGCTAAAAAAGGAAATGCAACGCCGATATAGCATACATATGCCGAGAAAGATGACTATAACGGAGATTATAATGTGATTCATAGTCTCATACTACTTTGAGGCTATTATCCTCTCTGAATGCCGCGTAATTGCAGAAGAGTTATACTAAAAGAATGTCTCTCTAAAATTATTAGAAACTTATCGAACCCTTTACTTTATCGGTTATAGTAAGGTGGGTAGGAGTATTGTGAGGTTAATTAAAGGTTTTTATTAGAACTATTAGAACCAGACATTTATCGAGCTCTAACTATAATTATAAAAAACTATATCTATCAATTCAATTACTCCTCCTAAAAGATGATACAGTGCTAGGATGAATTTTATCTAAACCAGAAGGAAAGTTTGGCAACTGTAAGTTTTTTATGGCTAACTACTTCCAAGTTATTCTCTTTCCTGACATTTTGCTTTTCATTTGGCGTCTCACTAGCTTATTGTCCATATGATTCGATATAAATGCCTCAATTCCATGCTTACACTCATGGTATGTCCAATAGTTCAATAAGAGCTAACTACTACGTCTAATTCTGGTGTGAAACTCAAAATATACTTCGGAATAGTAAAAAGAGTTGTAGTCCTTAATAAAAATGTGTAATGCAAAGAAACAACACGAGTTCCGTAATTCAACTGTGGCAACAGAGTGGTATTGAAATATGAGTTTTCCAATCTTTTTATTGTAAGAAAATACAACATCATATTGGTATGTTTCGGATAACGCAACAATGAATCAGTGAACCGTGTTTTATCCATCATTCAATAATAGTAGGAAGAGGCCCTTACAAATATAGTCATATTTTGGAGTTACGGTAATTAAGAAAAGGGTGCGGGAATACTTTCAACTACACCCAGTTTTGTGCAAATTTTCTAATATTTCTAACTTAAGATTTAGAGATATTACATCATTTTTATTTCTATAATCAAAAATGTTATCTTGACATCATATTTGGTTAAGATTCTATCACCTTATCGCACATTCCGGCGTTCACCTTTCTATAACAAAACAAATTCGACAAAAAGATGGCTAAAAGAGTAGTACAGGTTTTATTATTTTAATCCAAGGTTCCGACTCTTGTTAATCTCAACATAAGCATGAGAAACGTTCATTATAAATTGGAATATCTTCTTTCAGTACTTTTGGAGATGACTTACCAGAGGAGCTATTACTAACATTTTACAGAAAGGTCATAGGTTACGCTCATTTAAATATGTAGTGTTCTAACATGAGTATAACACTTGATCATTACTGTGTGAGGATAACGATTGGTTGATTCAAAACCTGTCTTTCCGAAAACTTAAAATAGTCAGAAAATAGCTCACAGCTCAGAAAAATATGTAAAGCTTGTTGAATTCAGTTGGAAAGGGAGAAAGGAAAAGACAAGAGGTTATATCTGGATTCTGCGAGCTGTAAAAGAAGACATAAGTACTTTTGAAAACTGAGAGACTGGAATAGTGTGTACCGAGCTTTGAGTGACTTTCTCGTTACTTTGAAAAGAGGACTCCGGATGACCGGTTCAGAACCCATTGACCACGATGATATTCGATAAACAATTTACTCCTGATCCCAAACTAGAAATTCTCGTATTCAAACTAACCTCTTTATTAATATTTTTCAAAATTCATTATTTACATTTAGTTGAAAACCTTTCATATGTATTCTTTATATAATTTTTACAATGATGACGCTTGATAAGGACTGCACTTCCTTTTAACTTATACATTTCTAAAGATTGATTCCATTAATTTCCCTCTTAGCTATTTTTAGATTCTTAGAGAGTTCCAGACAATCAAGGCATCTAATCATTAACCTAGAGTCGTTAACAAGAACTGAGGTTCTATAGATGGACTTAATGACATAATCAACGGGTGGCAAGGAGTTTGGAGATACCATGTTCTCTAGTGTCAGAGCACTATAATCTTCTGACATTGTATTTTCTTTATAAGGTTTGGATGTACTGATCCCGCCAAAAGACCCCCCTGGAATACTGGTCCGACTTCGCGATCTTTGTAATCTTGACGGGCTTGGTAGTGTACCGTTGTCTTTGGTCAAAGGATCAATTGACTCCTCGAAATATTCCTCACCCTTAATGATTTTTTTTTTCATCTTTTTCATCGATAATAAAGCCATTCCAGCGTCTAGATCAGGTGTAATATTATTATCCTTCTCTCTCGAATTTGAACTTGGGGGTCTCTTTGAATTTTTATCAATAGAATGTTCGTCAGATCTACCATTTGATGGGTCTGTTGTAGATGAAAGGGTTTCATTATCTAAATGAGTAGATTTGGCTGCGTTATCTTCGTTTAAGTCACCACTGCTGCTACTACTACTGCTGTTATCATTCTCATTTTCATCTCTTGAAGAAAAAGGCTCAAGAAAATCTAAATCAGGAGCAATACCAGCGTCACTACAATCCGAATCATTGCGGGCAGAATCACTCCTTAACCCTAATCTTCTAAAAGGATTTTTCATTCTCTCAATAGAATCTTCATCTTGAAATGTTTTCGGATCGATTTCCTTACTTAAGCTAGATTTTTTCATGGAGCGTGGAGAAAAAACGGAATTGGATCTTTTCCTATCAAAGTTGAGATTAGTAGGTATTCCTAACGAGCCTATCGAGGCAAAGCTATCTCGAGGGCTTCCACCGTACACTGTGGGGAAAAAAGAAGAAAAACCTTCCAAGGTTTCACTTTTTAACGACGATGAGCGCTCAAATCCTTCATTTGCATTATGAGTACCATGTGTGCTTAGAGAGTGGCTTCTTGTTGAAAACTTGCGAAGAATCTCTGCATCGATAAAACCATCGTCTATCGCCTCTAAAGCACCTTTTATTCTCAGCAACTCCTGATAGGGTTCACTATTTTCTAAGTATTCTACACTGGCATTTTCATCGCGATTAAACTTTGCGGTTACTTTTTCGATTACCGTCTGTCTTAGCGAGTTGCAAATAACGTATAAACTTTCTTCCTTTCGACCAATTAATGTGTATAATATTTCAGTTATTAGACTATAAAGCAATGGAATCTCGTATATTTTTCCCATCACAAACAAATCTAACACCACGGGGGCTAATAACCACTTCCCACTTACTTGCCCTGTGTAAAAGAATTCGGAAAATGCTCTCACTGTGGAAGTAGGCCATGGCATATACAGCGATCTCGGGATCATCAGAGGTTCTAGTTCTACTGGAAAAGTTGAACCGTGGCTGTCAACACTGTCAGTGTTGGATGTAACCGACAATCTAGGCCGATCATTGCCCGAATTCTTCCTTTTTTTATCATAAGAGGTAGCATTACTTGTTCTTGGGGAATAATTGTTGTTTCCTTGACTACGACGCAATGGCGCGTTAGAACCTATATCAGCAGTGTTATCCAATAATTGTTTATCTAAAGAATTTTGAAATACCTCGGCAGAGTATTTTATATCCTGGATAGCGGCAGGATTAATGTAAGAGGACCTTCTCGACGACAATGGACTAGCCTTATTTGAATAGTTATAATCATGTACTGAAAGATTACTTCTATTCAAAGACCCCGGAATAGGCAATGGATCTGTTGGAATATCCTTTTGATTAGGGACTACAACGTTTAAGATTCCAGGTATTGACGAATCAGTAACACTGCTATTCCTACTCTTATTAAGAACTGTGTTCCCTAACCTATCAGAAGATGAACTAACGTAAGATATGGAGCTACGTGTACTATTAGAGAACCTTAATGAGGGCCGCCGGAGGGGTGCCGGTATCATGGACTCATTTTTAGCACCAAATATGGCAGGATGCGAAGCACGTCTTTGAAGGAAATCAGTTTTCCATGGATAAGAAATATTATTCTTTTCACTAGGTGGAATACCCATGAATGAAGATCTTCTCTTTTGTTGGGTCTTAGGTCCCAAAGGTGTTTCTGTATCGTGCATTAAATGATTATTCATTGTGGAGGTCTTTTCTTGAAATGGAACCCTAAAAACTAAACCACCTGAAGAGCTGGTTGTTGAGCCAGTCGTCAACGTTTTCTTTAAATCATTAGTACTCTGGGCTTTCACGGAACCATATTTAACAATGTTCCCCAGGGGTAGCATATGTGGTGCTACTGAGTCCTCATCTTCGATTTTGAAGGAAACATTTGAAAATCTACGTCGAATGCTAGCTGGTGATGCAATATTATCGGGCGCCTGCATCAAGCTGGGTTTTGGTGCGGGTGGAGGTATATTCTCAGTTTCAGGAGATATTTCCTGGATGTCATTGTCTATTGATTGTGCTTCCATACCTGCACTATTGATATTATTATTAGTATTATTACTACTTTTCTCCACGAGATACGAGTTATTTCTTGATGTTTTTCCAAAGAAATTAGATAAAGATCCAGCCGACGGCCATTGCTTATCCCTCGCATAATCCTTCGATCCACATCGGGAACTTCCTGGAGATGATCTGATTAATGTAGAATGAGTTCCAGAATTTTCATAATCTGCAACGACAGCTGTATAGCTTCTTGCCACTAAAAAATCGAAATACCGTCCCCAACGTTTCCTTAACAAGTACATGGGAACACCAATAGAGTCACCATCTGTAGTAATAAATTCGAAATCTGCAAGTGATTCCCCAAATATCTCGAGAGCATCCTTACCGAGAACCATTGCGTATGGTGGAAATACGGATCTAATATTTGTCAATTCAATCGATGGAGCGATATAGCGGATATACTTTTTAAATTGTTCAATACCTTCTGACGCACTTTCTTTATCATATGGAGTGTCACTATTAAGGACCAATTGTTTTTTAAATATATCATTCAAGTTGTTTTGTAATGTGGAATTCGATAACTCTGTCTGATTAGACAGGGCGTTTATTTCATACAATGGATGAACTGTTTTATTGAAAGCATTCAGCATCGAGAGGTCAAACGTTGTTATATAGTCGAATTTTTGGACACTGGGCAAAAACCCATCATTTTTCTTGGTACCCAACAAGAGTGCCTTATGATGAGACCTCCACACGAATACTCGCCAATATCTATGTTCATTCATGTGACGATCTGCACAGTGCAGATCCACCCTAGTCCATTTTCCGGAGGGGATATCGAATATGTAACAGTTGAAGTTATCGTTGTTGTAATCTGGATAGTAACCTCCTAGTATGACATTATATCCGAAACTATCGCCCGTCGGACATTGCAGATTAAAGGGATCCACGAGGACGTCCTTCTTTTGGGAAGAATTATAGGCCATTCTCATACCAGATGAGTCATTGACCAGTGGTAGTGCAGTGATTGGTGAGATGAGTCTCCCAATTTTATCCTCCTGGGATAACCCCACATTCTTTTGTTCGTCATCGGACAGTTCGTCTCCTACGGGTTCCCTTGATGTCTTGTCCGTAGTATTTTGAAAGTTTGGTGTATAGAAAGCCAATGCTGGGATCTTCGCTTCGTTATTTTCTATCAAGATGGAAAAGTTTCTGTCGTTGGTAAGACTCACCGGTGTTTCATCAATATTGAGTGTTAAATTTTGGGGTTCCACTGGGACGACATCAGCTTGCCAACAATTTTTGGTCAAGTTGTAAACGTCGATATTATGGAGTGGTTCGTTCAAGTTATTAAGCCCGCCGACGATGATCAGTTTCGTGTCTCTAGTGTCGGAAAATTCATTCTTGACGTGGATTGTGTGGTTATACCGCCTCGCGACAGATAGGTCCTCACTTATCAGTGACCACTTCGATGTCTGCAAATCCAATTTCCACAGTTCGTTCGTCGCGATCAACTCGTACCCGTTCTGCGGAGACACGATGAGCCCACCGAATATGTACAGTGCACGATCGGAATAGCACATGGAGTGGAATAACCGCTCCTTCATAGGGCACAGACCGCCATTAGGGCGGGTAGGGGCCTTCTCCTGTTTCCCCTCCTGGTTATCACCTGATTTACTCTCCTGTGGATCCCCTGATCCGTCCGATTTAAGACCAGGTCCATCCGGCAGAGACCCCTCATCGAGCGTAGTCTCTATTCTCTTCCATGTCCTTGATATCAGGTCCAGAAAGAAGGTCTCCGAGCTGATCCACTGGTCCAGGTTCTGAAAGGTCGCCCTGTAGTTGTTCTTCTTCTTGGAGAAGTATATGATCAACTCCCGTTGCAAGTTCAACGAGTTCACCTGCTGCAGGTTCAGGGGCAGCGTGAGCCCCCCGTGCACGTATATGTTAGATCTTGTCAGTGCGACCGCGGCCCCCGTTCTATACTCAAGTCCCATTTTATTCCTCAGGGGCGCCTCCATCTGCACGGAACCGGCCCCTTGCAGTGATGGTACTGGCGGCAACTTCAAAGGGAAACATTCACAATTTGTAGGCTGTAGTAAAGGCATCTAATATGGATGGCTTGGCAGACTCTGTGGATAATTCCCAGCAACAGTGTCTCTCCCTCACCTACGAGTCGGGATGTGCTATCGGATGAGTAAATATTAGGGAATTAAAGATCAACTTTTTCAGTTGATATAGTGAAATAGCGAGGTTTCCCTGGCAACGGGAGATTTACACCCATATACATATATTATACACGTACATTGACTGTGTTATAGGTCCATTTCCATGCCCTTTGTATCCGTGCGTTTCCGCTATAGCGTCGTGGAGAGCCACCCAAGCCCCAAGAAACAGAGTCCCAGGGGGAAAGTTTGTATGAACCCTGCACTTTTCGTCACGAGCGAGATGGCCGTGAGCGACCACACCAGACAAGCAGCCAGTGTCACGAGCTTGAACAGGGACAGTAACCTAACTACCCACGCGTTATTGTGGCACACGTGCATCAGCAGCGGCACGATCACTTGCGAGAGACACGCGTTGATCACCTGCGGGAACAGACAGTACCCCGAGAGAGACACGTACGAGATCAGCGAAACCTTCACGAACGGGTTTATCACGCGCAGGTGCAGCCCCATCACGAGCAGTATGAGCCAGCAGCAGACGAAGAGACTCGAGAATATCCGCTTGCCGTGAGAGACACACAGCGAGTACAGGATGATGAACGCGAGTGGCGCCCACAGGTCACAATGGTTGGCGATATCGATCTCGGTGCTCTCGGCACCTTCACTGGACTCCGCAGAAGCCAACTGCGAGAAGAAGTAGCTCGTGGGGAAGTGGGGATACACGACCTGCTTCAGCCTCGAGTTGATGTCCAGCACGTCTCTCTTGACGGTGCTCATTACGGACTCGTCCAGCGTACCCCTACGCGACTGTGCGGCTCCCTGTGAATCTGCCTCGACTGTACTACCGTTAAACACGCCTCCTGCAGCATCATTGAAGGGATTCTGCGCGTCTGAGGGGGTGTCCCTGTTGCTACCGTAACGACCCCCAGCCGGCACATCTGGTTCTATGAAATCTGGCTCAATTCTGTCGGACATTTTGCTCTGCCGCTATATACTTCTGCTATCGGCGCTCAATCTGGATCTAAGACACTAGCGTCTTGTGTTGCTATACTGCTCTTAGGGGCCAGGGACCGTGTGAGACGGTGCTGTCTCCCACTGTTAAAGGAATCGTAGCGCCCAACAGCCAAAAAACACCGTGGGCTCTGGGTTCTTGAAGCCCTAAGCCATTTCCCTCAACCCTAAATATTTTTACCATTTTCTCAACCCTAACGTTCTTTCAACCCTAATACAATTTAAAGTTCCGGGTAACAAAAAGACGCCATTTTTGGGAAAAACGCGTCGTTCAGCGTTTCTGTGCGGTGTCTGGGTGGCGTACAGTGAATTCCGAGCCATAATGCCTGTACATCAAACAACAGTCTTGTCCAGTGCTATGTGGTCTGTTGCTATGTGGGGAGATCAGACCGCAATCGCACTCGCATCGACACGCAAGGGAGTATAGACTATGAGGGTATCCGTGTGCCAACTTTTGCTTTCGGCAGTGCTGATCTGCGTCGCCTCCGCGCATAACGTGTTGTTGCCCAGCTACGGACGCAGATGTTTCTACGAGAACCTGAATAAAGGTGACGAGCTGGCCATCTCGTACCAGTTCGGTAACAGGGACCCGCAGCATAACACCCAGCTGAGTGGGGACTTCATCGTGATTGGGCCGGAGCGGGGGGAGATCCTGAAGGCGCAGAGGGATTCGTCTCACGGGGACGTCTCGGTGATTGCGCCTTACAAGGGGAAGTTCCAGTACTGCTTCGTTAACGAGAACTCGGGGATCCAGACCAAGGATGTCACTTTCAACATCCACGGGGTCGTGTACGTGGACGCCAACGACGCTGACTCGAACACTCTCGATGGGGCCGTGAGGAAATTGTCCAATTTGATCCATTCCGTGAAGGACGAGCAAGGGTACATCGTCATCAGAGAGAGAACCCACAGAAACACTGCGGAGTCCACAAACGACCGTGTGAAATGGTGGTCTGTGTTCCAAGTGGTCGTCGTCATTGCAAACTCTGTCTTCCAGATTTACTACCTGAAGAGATTCTTTGAGGTCACCTCGTTTGTGTAAGATTATAAATGTATTCATATACATGTTTATAAGTTAGTAGGAAACGCATTGCTTCTTTTATTACAACAATAGATGACAAATTATCTTGAGGATTGCCTTTTTTGATCATATCATCACGAATCCTGGATGTTAACAGCCTGTTATTCTCGATTAATGGCATATTTGAATTAGAAGTAGAATAGAAGGAGACAAAAGGTTGAGACTCTTACTTTCTTAAGGAAATCTTTTAACATGAATATCATCGAAAGAGAATAAGGTCAATAAATAAAAAACCACCCAGCTCTCAAGCATAGTTTCTCAGTTATATTTATTAATTGTTTCATTAACCTACTCCCAATTAGCGAGTTTTGTGAGGTATAATGTGGTGACTCAAGTTTTGCATATTCCTTCGGGAGTATCACTTCGGATTGTGCATAAAGTAACCCGCAACATTCAAGGGAGTTAGTATCACTACAAAAGCTAAGAAGATAAATTTGTTTTTGATCTTGTCAAAGAACTCTATGGTCTCAAACAGTTATAAACTATATAAGCAACTATATGCAATATTTTATCCCAAATCACGATTTCCCAAGCTGTTTATAGGACAAAGGATTTTATGTGTATATCTCAAATGACGACTTTATGCTCCTATTTAAATACCAACGGGCGTCTGCCAAGATCTTTGGAATTTATACTTAGACCCGTGTTGTCACCATGCCTTTTATGTTTGTATATAAGGACTGAAGGAACCAAATCTAATAATATTAATTAAGGGGTTACTCAGCCCAGGTACATATAAATCTATTGCATAAAAGAACGTATTGCTTTCGTTCAGGATTATTCCCAATAATTTAAGTTCAGTAAAGTCTATCAATCCCTTGATCAACGATTTGATACTGATATTGCTCGTAAGACTTCCTACGTATCAATATATGATAAACAATCATAAGAATTAATAGAGCTTTAGCTGACAGTAGTCTTACTCTCTAAAAAGTGTTTTTATCTATATATCTTCTGAAACACTTTATAAAAAAAGAGGCACCTTGTTGTCGATCTTATTAAACTTGTTGCTGTAAAATTTTTATTTAATTTACTAATAAACCCCTTCTTGAACTAGCAACATTCATAAGACTATAATCAGAGAATTATAAGCTATTTTTTGCTTTAAATTTGCCTATTATGAATTGGACCTAAAATTTCAAAAATGTTGGATAAGAGTCTTGGTATAAATCTAATAATGATAGTTGGGATAAAGTAACTTGAATTGGAAGATTCAGTCACTAGAATCAGATATATATTTGGTGATCTTTTATATAAAAATATAATTATAAGTAAACTAAAGTCAAGGAATCTCTTAATCCAATTATACAGATTACTCCTCTGTTTATATATCATTTAGAATTTCCTAAATCTTGTTTAATGTACAACTTCAATTGTTGGCATGACCAACTCACACGGAACGTGGGTCTTCGCCAGCACGTTCGATGATTACTAATCCGGAACGTGGGCATCCGCCAACACGTTCGATAATCACTCCACGGAACGTGGGCATCCGCCGACACGTTCGATAATAACTCATCCGAACGGGGGCATCCGCCAACACGTTCGATAATCACTCCACGGAACGTGGGCATCCGCCGACACGTTCGATAATCACTCATCCTAAAACGTGGGCATCCGCCAACACGTTAGGTAATACTAATCCGGTACGTGGGCATCCGCCAACACGTTCTATAATCACTCATCCTAAAACGTGGGCATCCGCCAACACGTTCGATAATAACTCACACGGGACGTGGGCATCCGCCAACACGTTTGATAGTCCTCGCATGGAACGTGGGCATCCGCCAACACGTTAGGTAATATCTTGGTACGACACGTGGGCATCCGCCAACACGTTCGCTAACTACCTTGTCTGACACCTACCGACTAATAGCTGTTGTTATAGCAACGTCATGTGACATATTCTGAAATTTCTCCTCAGAACAGATACCTGACCAAAACAGAAAAACGTGGTCCCTTGGCCCAGTTGGTTAAGGCATCGTGCTAATAACGCGGGGATCAGCAGTTCGATCCTGCTAGGGACCAAATTTTTAATTTTTAAAACTCAAAATGTGGTTGGTGAAGATGGAGATCAATGCAAGTCAAACATGCCCTGAATCACTACTGGGATAAAATCTATCGCTAACACGAACAAACATAGATATTTGTGTTAATTTTTAAAGGACAAAACCCGATGAAAAATCTTGGGATGATAGCACCATCAATAAGTACAATTTTTAAGTAGAAGAGCAACACAGGTAATTGTTGCGAGTGATCAGTCTCTTTCAATTAGCTTATTAGTACTTGAATCAAAAACAAATAATGTCAGAGCGACATATGGTTGTCGAAAAATTGCTTCTCCTTTAGAGTCTCCTTTATAAAGAATATTATTCACATAATGATATACGTACGTAGATAATTACAGCAGTTCCATTATTACAAACCGGTAACATTACCTTTTCCGACCATATTCAACCATAAATAACTCATTCCCAGCTTTTTACTTTCATAGTACCATGGTCTTGTAAATTAGTATGGAATTTCAATGCATTCTTTAACATATGTGGCTCATGTAAACAGTTGTGCTGAGTAGCATAATGCTCTGCCCTTAGTAGGTAATCTGTCAACAAATCTTTATAGTCAGGATGGGCACATTGCTTTATGATCTCACGGGCACGTTCCCTTGGACACAACCCTCTCAAATCGGCTAAACCTTGTTCCGTGACAATGACATCCAGGTCATGTTCAGTCTGGTCCACATGTGAAGCCATTGGGACAATGGATGATATACCAGTTGGATCGATCTTTGTTGGTCTTGCAGAAGGACAGTGCATAATGGATAATTTAGCGTTTCTCAAGAAATCGGCTGAACCACCTAAACCATTCAGCATTCTCGAACCGCTAACGTTTGTAGAATTTGCGTGTGCATAGATATCAACTTCTACGGGTGTATTCATAGCAATAACACCCATACGACGGATAATCTCCGGAGAATTGGAAACAGTCTGCGATCTTAAACAGATCTTATGCTTAAATTCGTCCCAATTTTTGAATGCTCTTTCGAAACCTTCCTCAGTCAATCTGATTGAAGTGGCAGTAGCGAAATCTAGAGAACCGTTGTCGAACAGGTCAAGGAAAGAATCCTGCAACACTTCGGTCCAGACGTTCAAATGCTTAAAATTCGCATCTGTTAAACCTTCAATAACTGCATTCGCAATATTACCAATGCCACTTTGCAAAGGAAGTAGATTCTCGGGTAGTCGCCCATGATTCACCTCACTTCTAAAGAAATCAACCAAATTAGATGCAATCCCCTTTGAAATAGCATCAGAGGGAGTATTAGGTGGGACTTTGTCCCGTGTTTGTGATTCCACAATGGCAATAACCTTATCAGGATCCACTGCAATGGAGTCCACCCCACATCTGTCGTCAACCTTGGTGTATGGGTATGGCTGTCTGAATGGCGGTTGCACCGGCATATCAATGTCATGAATACCCTCGAAGGATGGAGTAGCTGTGTTAACCTCAATAATTACTTTGTCAGCAACACTGATAAATTCGGGGGACCCACCAACAGAGGGACCGGGAACAATGGACCCGTCCTCCTTGATGGCAGTGGCCTCGATGATCATGTAGTCCAAGATCTTCCCATCGGTTCTATCCTTTGTGTAAAATCCATAGGTCAAATCCTGAGGGAACATGGATAAGTGCTTGTCAAAGAACTTTATCTTCCCATTATTGATCGCCTTGGCAATCGGCTTACCGACTTGGTGAGGGGCTCTCCTGCTAATCATGTCATGGAGCGCCCATCGATCTTCTTCAGGACCAGCAGAAGCACCAACAAATAGATTAAATTTCAGCTTTCCCTGTAAGCCATTCTGCTCAACATGGTCGACTAGCGCCTCGGGGACACATTTGGGTGTACCCACACCCGTAAAACCAGACCAACCTAAATACTGCCCATTTTTAAATAATGGTATAAGTTCGTGGGCCTCCTTTACCCTCTTCAGATAAGGGGCATACCGTACTCTCTCTTTTAACACCTGTGAGATGGTCATATTTGACTTGGTTTACTGATGAACCAGTGTGAATGGTTGTGAATACAAAAGGGTAAATCTGTAAAAAAATTGAACTAAAGTTTATGGAAATAGGAAGATGAAGGAAACCTGTTCTGTATTTATACAAAGTTGTCACCTCTGGTAGCCGTCGACTTGTCTGCTGTCTCTTGTCCAATCTCGTCACAGACTTCTTCCTTCCCAAACTCTCCTGCTCGAAGGCCGCAAGAACAGGCCAATGAGCTTCGAGGAAATATAAACTCCGAAATAGTACACTCGAAAAAGCAGTTCGAGAACAAGAACAATAAGGATACGGCGCTTGCCACTACAGTGTTTGTAGTGTCTAACCTTTGAAGATTATACACCGGGATGTCTGTTCCATTAAACCGGAGGTTTGGTGGTTGTTTTGTTTACCTGACTATTTGAATTTGCTATTGTCCCTATTGTATGTAATGTATGGTATGTAATGGTATTGTGGGGAGGGCATCCTTTGTCTCACGACGGCCGTTGCCTCAGCAGAATATCTCGTTCCACAATAGTTTCTTCAAGTCCTTCGTGGTGAGTACATCCTTGTAGTGATCAAACTCGAAAAACGTGGGAGAAATCGGTGTTCCCTCCGGTTCATCATTGGGATCGTGGTACGTCTTCAGGTATGGATGTCTGAGGGCATCGGCCGCTGTTATTCTCTTGTTCGGATCAAAGACTAGCATCCGCTTCAAAAGGTCTAATCCCAGTGGGTTGATGTTGGGAAATGCCTCTTCCCAGGGAACCGGCTCGTATTGGGGCAGTGTCATGATGTACTCACGCGCTCTTCTCGACTCTATGCACAAGAGATCTTCGTCCCTAGGGGTACCTATGAGGCTGAATATGAGCATTAGTTGGTGTCTGTAGTCTCTCCCGGGGAATATCGGCTTCTTGGCAAATAGCTCGGCGAGGATACAACCGCAGGACCACATGTCCATTGCCTTTGAATACTTTGCCGCCGTAAGCATCACTTCTGGAGCCCTGTACCATCGTGTAGCCACATACTCCGTCATCCCACTCTGTTTGGATTCGTCTTCCCTTTGACCGTTGGAGTCGAAGATCCGTGCAAGTCCGAAATCACAGATCTTTAAGTCACAGTTGGAGTTGATTAAAAGATTAGAAGGCTTGAGGTCCCTATGAATGACATTCGATCCGTGTAACACCTTGACTGCCCGCAGTGTTTGGTAGATGAAATATTGAATATGGTCGTCTGTCAATTTCTGTGTTGCAATGACTCTATGCAGATCCGTCTGCATCAGTTCTTGGATGATGTACACTTCATTGAAGTTCTCAAAGGAATCCGGTCTTTGAATGTCGAAGATGGATATAATGTTCTCATGCTGGAAGTACTTCAGTATCTTGATTTCACGTAATGTTCTGAGAGCAAATAGTGGCTTGTCGAAGGGTTCTATTTTCTTTATTGCTACTATTTCCTGCGTTGGTTTATGTACCGCCGAACACACCACACCATACGCACCTTCTCCCAATAATGATTTCAACTGAAAGTCACTCGAAATATTGAACACAATTTTCTTCCCCATATTTATCCCCGTCTTTTCTATTTACCGTCCCGTAGTTTATGGATTCTACGAATAGAAAATATTGTATCCTCGAAGGTCTGAAGAGATCAATAGAAATCAGACGTTCTAATATATAGCATGGTTAAGGATATATTAGGTTTGATTCGAAACTCGAAAAAGAAGAAATCCCAAAAAGAAAAAGCAATAACTGTAACATTATCTATTTGAGGTATAACCGATGATATTTTGTGGAAACCACCCACCGTAGTAATATTTAGATATAACCATGTAAATTTTTACATCATCAGAAAAACTCAAATGGAAAAAAAAATGTTTCAGATCTGGAGGGGAAAAAGCTGTTACCATTTTAAATCATTGTTTTTAGCAGAGGTTCAAGGAGGAGGGAAATGGCAGTTTTACAGTTTAGTAAGGAGTAAATGTTGCGTCGTCTCAAGTTAAAACCCACTGCGCTCCGAGTTTTTATGTAATTTCCCACTTCATCCGAGAAAGTATTTTTATCGTCTATACAATCTGGCTCCACATCGATTCGAAGGTTCGATTGTGAACACTCTTCCTGTTATAAATGGCATGTGGTTATCGTCTCTACTTAATGTCACCGATGATAAGACAACCATTTGTAAATGGCAAGAAGTTGTACAGATGATGGTCACCTTCTAATAGTAGTGACCCGGAAATAGACATAATAAATTTCATTTTCTTGCCTTTCTCGACAAAGGAGTATAATTGCACCTTTAACGTCTTGGCACTCATATAGCCTTACCTGTATTCCATTCCGCACATTCTACCCCGTATTCCTAGAGAGAGTAACAGGACAAGACAACAACGATGGTTCTACTCAATTGGTTGCCATTTTACGCAATATGGCTCCTCTTGGTTAGCAATGCGGTTGCCGGGGCTGAGTTCAAGCCCTCGGTCGTAAAGATAAAGAATAATCAGAATATTAAGGTTACCGCCTTCGACGACTCCACAGTTCTGTTGAGGATAGACAATTTTGAAGTTATGATCAGTTATGACAACGGTTTGCAATGGGATCCAGCTAAGGGTATCAACGACAAGATTTCTTGGATAGAATTAGATGAATTTAACGATAGAGACAGAGCCATTGCTTACGTCCAGGGTGAAGCTAAATTCTATATGACAAATGATATGGGTAAGTCATGGAGGTTGATAGACTTAAAACTGGATAATGCACACCCCGATTTACGTTGTGATTTCATCACACATCCTTTTGAGAAGAAGTACTTAAGTGTCAACTGTATTGTTTGTGACAACCTCGATGAAGATGACGACCATGATGACGATCACAATGACGACCATGATGGTGATAAACATGGCAACCATGATAACAGGCACGGTAATAATGATCAGGATAATCAATTATTCAACCCTGCAAAATGTCATGGAATCATATTTGCCTCGAAGGACGAAGGTAAATCATTTAATGAGGTAAAAACCCCTTTCGCCGACAAATCTGAAAAATCCCAATTTCATGGTGTATCATGTCAATTTGCCAAAACAGCTAAGGATTCTACAATTTCTGTAGATGATTCTACACTTATTTGCAACTACCACACTGTGCAAAAATACAACGAAAATAAAATGTTTATCCGTTATTCTGCAGAATTGTTTTACACTACAGATTTTGGTAAAACTACCAAGACATTCCCACAATTTAAGGATCTAACCAGTAGTTCATTTGCCATTTTAAAATCATACATTGTCGTCATTACTCAGGATGATCAGTTTAACGCTTTTTCTCCAAAGAAAATTTGGATATCTAAAGATGGCCAAACCTTCCAAGAAGCATATCTGCCCTCTCAACTCAGATACGACATATCCAATGAAATATCCGAAGATGGTATCGGAAGAATCATTCTGCCTATTCGTAGGTCAGAATCAGAAGATCCAAGAGATGTTGCCTCAGAGATATTTGTTTCAGATTCCACGGGGTTGAAATTCTCTCCTTTGGAATGGAGTGAAGAAAAAGGGCGTCAAACATCACGTATTAGCAAACTAGACTTCCTCAAAGGTACTGCACTTCTTGAATCATTTTCAACATTGAGAACGAAATTGAAAAATGGTTACCATAGATCTACTAAATTAAGAACAATGATTACCACCGACAATGGTATTACTTGGAAAACTCTTAGAATTGTCGACCCTGACAATAAAGATCAATATGACTGTGATATTGATGATCCAGAACATTGTTTTTTGGCAACTATCCTGCTTACTGATTCTACTCCGGAACCAACTGCAGGTATACTTATGTTAACGGGTACTGTTTCTGATGGATCCGCAATGAATTTTAACAGTCAGGCAACATTTATCTCTAGAGACGGCGGTGTGACATGGAGAAAGGTATTTGACTTCCCTGTCGTATATGCTACAGGCGACTATGGTAATATTATTGTCGCCGTTCCATATGACCCCTCATCTGATGAGGATCCTGCAAGTGAAATTTATTATTCGCTCGATCAGGGGAAATCTTGGCAAGAATATCAGTTATCGGAAGCTATGATTCCAATGCAACTTCTAGCTGTGACAAAGGACGGCTCTGGTATGAACTTCATGCTTACCGGCATGGCATTGGATAATAACGTGATGAACCATTTCTTTTCTGCTGATATTGTATACGCCATTGAATTCTCAAAAGCGTTCGATGGCAAGCAATGCCAGGAATCTGACTTCGAAACGTGGGAACTAAACAATGGTGATTGCATAAGTGGTGCTAAATACAGTTTCAAGAGAAGAAAGCAAGATGCAGAATGTTTAGCAAGGAAAACTTACGAAGATCTGGTCTGGAACGAAGAGCCATGTGATAAATGTACAGATGCTGACTATGAATGTTCCTTCGAATTTTCCAGAGACGAAACAGGAAAATGTGTACCAGATTATAACTTGTTAAAAATATCTGGAAGTTGTGGAAATAAGGGAAAGACTATAAGCTTACAACCAATGAATTTATTAAAGGGCGATAAATGTAAGACTTCCATGAAAATAGATCCTGTGAAGATTAACTGTAACGATGACACATCGCGGCCAATCGACGACGGTAATGCTATTTCAGTCACTGAAAACCAGTTTGATAATAAACTAGCATTCTATCAATATTTTGATTCGGTTGAAGATGAAACGGTTATCACTGGTGACACGCATGGCCAATCATTTATCTCTCACGATGGTGGTCAGTTATTCCAAAAAATTGATACTGACGGTGAGGCTATCGTTGAAATTGTATTCAATCCCTACTTTAATACATCAGCTTACTTGTTTGGACAGAAAGGCTCTCTATTTATTACGCATGATAGAGGGTATACTTTTACCCAAACCAAGTTACCAGAGAGCATGCAGCTCGGGTTTCCGCTAGATTTTCATGCAAAGGACAGAAATGCATTTATATATTATGGTGGTGCAAATTGCGACTCTCCATATAATCCTGACTGTCATGCGGTTGCATTCATTACAAAGGATGGGGGTAATTCCTTCCAAGAGCTATTAACCAATGCACTTCATTGCGAGTTCGCAGGTTCCCAGTATGAACATCCCTACGATAAGAATATGATCATATGTCAGACTAGAGATCAGTCGTCACCCAAAAGGCTGTTATTATCTTCTACTGATTATTTCAAAAATGACAAATCCATATTATTCGAGAATATTGTTGGTTATATGTCAGGTGATGGTTACAGTGTGGTTGCTACCATACACGGTGAACATGAACTAAGAGTATATGTTACCCAAGATGGTCAAGAGTTTGCCGAGACAAGATTACCTCAAGATCTTGCCGACCTAAAACAGCAAACCTTTACAATATTGGGTTCCCAAATGGGCTCAATCTTTATGCACATGAATACAAATAACGAACCAGACAGATTTTACGGAGATCTGCTAAAATCGAATTCTAATGGTACATCATTTGTCACGCTTCAAAAGGCAGTTAATAGAGTTAATAGCGGTATGGTTGATTTCGAAAAAGTCCAAGGTTTAGAAGGGCTCATGTTGATTAATACTGTTGATAATCCAGACGAGGTTACTCACGAGAAGAAGGAAAAGATCTTGAGAACAAAAATCACATTCAATGATGGAGCTGATTGGGCTTATTTAAAAGCACCAAATAAAGATTCAGAAGGTAAAAATTACAAATGTAATACTAAAGATGTAGAGAGATGTTCTCTGAACTTGCACGGTTTCTCTGAAGTATCAGATATAAGAGATACATATTCCTCAGGATCTGCTTTGGGAATGATGTTCGCCGTCGGTAATGTTGGTGATGGTTTGTTACCAATAGATCAGTGTGCTACATTTTTTACATCTGATGGTGGGAACACTTGGAAAGAAGTCAGGAAGGGTCCTCATCAATGGGAATTTGGAGATCATGGTGGTGTTTTAGTCATATTGCCATCTAGAAAAGCGACTACCTCATTAACGTACTCGTTAGATTTTGGTTCTACATGGAAGGATTTCAAATTCTCGGATAAAGAAGTTGTAGTCCGTGATATTGTGACAGTCCCACAAGATTCTGCTTTGAGGTTCCTATTAGTTGCCGATTCCAATGATGTTAACGGTGAGTCAAGTAAAACCTACACCATTGATTTCTATAATAGCTTTGAAAGACAGTGTGTCTTTGACATAAACGACGAAAATCATGATGATTTTGATTACAAGGCTCTGCTTCCATCCCAGACAGAGTGTATCTTTGGTCATAAGGCTGTATATCTACAAAAGATCCATAGCGATTGTTTCGTTGGTAATGTTCCGCTGTCAGATTATCGTAAAATAACCCAAAACTGTACCTGTACAAGAAAGGATTTTGAATGTGACTACAATTACTACAAGGCGAAGGATGGTACCTGCAAACTGGTTGAAGGATTACAGCCTCACCCAGCGTCTGACGTTTGTAAGTTGGATTCTAACTTAATTGAATATTCGGAGCCTACTGGTTACAGAAAGCTACGTTTATCTACTTGCGACGGTGGTTTGAAGTTAGATGGATCATCCGATAAGTATCCATGCCCAGGAAAGGAGAAAGAATTCAAACAAAGATATGGCGTCAGTGGAAGATCCTTCTTTAACATTTTTTTCTTTTTCTTCATCCTTTTCGTAATTTTGGGATGGGTCGTCTACGACCGTGGTGTAAGGAGAAATGGTGGTTTTGCCAGGTTTGGTGAGATCCGATTAGATGACGATCAACTAATTGAGAACAACGGTTTCGATACGTTTATTAACGCAATTGTCAAGGGAGGATTGATCGCCGTATCAGCATTATACGCTGGAGGACAGTTGGCAAGGAGATCGTTTGGTGGCCTTTTCAGGAGTGCTCATGATCGTTTCAGTTCAAGAAGGGCTCCTAGTTATTCATCTTTGATGCACGATCAGTTTTTGGACGAAGCGGATGACCTTTTGGCCGGCCATGATGAAGACGCTGACGATTTAGCTAGCTTTGTCGACCAAGATAGTAACTTTGATATCGATGACGACGATAGCTTACAAAGAGGACCAGATGAACACCAATCACAGCCACATCAACCGTATGTTGACGACGTAGCTTCCGACAATGCCCAGGGTGATAGTGCCTCGGATCAGCCATCAGTGACGGCTCCAACCACATCTCAGACTGATAACACAGAGCACACACAAGAAGATGATGATTTGTGACGTATACTATATAATATTTCCCATAAATAAATAAAACCTATTACGATTCAAAAGAAAGAACGAGGACTTAATTAGATCTATATCTAAAAACATTAATTTATTTTTCAATTTTTTAACTTTGAAAAGTGATGAGCATCCTACCTTAAGGACACAGTTGAATGATAGAGTATTTGTTTATATCACTCTCTTTACTCTTGGTAAAGGGCAATAGGTCAATACATTATGGTTGGGAACTTGTGTCACAGTAAGAAGTTCAAAGAATGGCAATACTTCAAGTTAGAGATGTATGAATTGATAGTTTAGGAACATAAAAAGATACTCATACTAACAGACAGGTAAATTCCTTTATTAGAACGTCACAGGATAAGGACACTGATGCAGAAACTCGGATGGATGAGATGACGTGGAGGCGATGGATTAATAATGCTTTGAAGAGATCGCATGGCCTACTCGGAGAGGCAATCGAGTTTTATTTTATGAACCAGGATGATAAAATCGCATATGTGAGGGTTGGATATAATGATAGAGCTACCTTTGCATCCTCGATTGCTACTTATATTTCTTCTGAGGACTTAGTAGGGAAACCTCTCGTCGTCTCAATAATACAAGAGACATCATTTTTGAAGGATTTAAACATCACTAAAGATGATGAATTGTGGTTCAAGAAGGAGCTTCAAGAGGAACTGGCTGATAATAATCATGATTAATGGTTTGCGCTAAATGTGTTTGTCTGTACATGTCGCCGCGCATTAATCTATCATATATTTGTATAAATGAAAAGTACGTCATATATACACTATTGAACTTTTATACCCATTGGAAAAATCCACATGAGGATTCCTTATCATTTGAACTCCCTCTCGGTCTACTGCACGCCCAAAACTTCTTCCCCGGATTGGTCACTGTCCTGGATGTCTTTAGCACTGTTTCCTCGCCATGATTACAAAGAGGTGCTTTTCCAAACGCATCCTTTATAGAAAATGTAGGTTTCCGTTCTGGCTTTATCGATGCTTCCGTCTCCGAACCTCTTTGACTAATTTTCTCTTCCTCCAAAGATTCACCTAATTCAGACGATAAGCTGTGTTCTTCAGGGGTATCGGATCTAGAACGTTTAAAGAAAGTGTCGATTGAGTTTGAGCGAGATATCTGCCTTTTCTTAACGTTACTTTGGCTTCTGTTCAAAGGATTCACTTGCTCGAGTGCTTTAGATTTGGTTGTACTTTGAGCAAACATCGTCATGATATTATGATTTCTCAAATTATATCTGTATCTTGCTTCAAATCTTGGTATCTTTACCTGATGGTCAGTGGGGCTGGTAGGAATCATATCAACATTCAAATCAGTATAGAGAGGACAATGATCTGAACCCATAATATCAGGAAGAATGTTGGCAGCTTTAATATTCTCTTTCATGGAGTCGCTCATCAGAATAAAATCCACTCTGGATCCGTAGTTAGAAGGTCGTGTATTCTTTTGAGTGTTCCACACGGAATACATTTTCAGTCGGTCTCTACCTTGTTTATATCTCGTTGAATCAATCAAAATACCATCCTTGGATAGTTCTGGTACTACAGAATCAGTCAATAAGTGATTCAATATTCGACGGTGCGGTGTATCAGGATTGAGCACGAATTGTTGAGTTTCATTGACATATTTATGGTCAATATCAGTTCCCTTCGTCTCGAGAGAAATCTTTATCGATAGATTTTCGAGTATCTCGGCAGAGTCAATAATATCACGACATATATTAAGGTCTCCCATAAGCACTACCCTTTTGCCCATTTTTTCTAAATTTCTTATCCTCTTGAAGAGAATCCTCAAGAACTTCATCCTATATATCTCACCTTCAGCGGTTTTTGTGGAGTTAGCAGGGCAATAGGTCGATATTACTATAATGTTACAAGCTAGCTCTACCATGACGCATCTGCCTTGTGAATCCAACTCCAGTGCTTCTTCCATATCAATAATATCTATTTCGTCGTATCCTCCAATTCCCAGCTCTAAGTCATCCCTGTACCTCACATTTGAGTTTATATCCTTGCCTGTCCTTATTGAGAGATACCCCGTAATTCCCTCTTCAGCCTTGACTACTCGAAGCGCCCTTGAAAGCGGATGTCCCTCCGGGTACTGCCTGATCCAACATCCAACACCCGAGTAGCCCTTCTTTGCCGTCGGCATCGTGATGAATGAGTAGAAGCCATCCACTTTCCCCCACTTGCCAACGGTCATCTTCTCTATTTTCAATTCCTGGAACGATATGATGTCGCAATGGAAGTAGTCAAACACTCGACTCAGGGAGTTTCTCATGTTCGCAAAGGGATGGTAGTGGAACAGTGTTCTTACTCCATTCACGTTGAAAGTCACGAATCTGACCAAGCAATCATCTGCAGCGTCTTTTTCCGGAACATCACTCATGCCGTGTGTGCTCCTCGAGTCATGGATATCTATACTTCGAGATCCGTTAAAGTATATTTTATTCAGATGGATAGATAATCAATCAGTAACGTTTCATCCAAAAAGAGCAAGAAAATAAAAAGTTTACATAAGGTAGGTTTATAATTACTCTATTTAACTATTGGGAATAGTGTGGTATATTCTTCCATTAGGTACTCTTTGTCAGTTCAAATCTATTCCTTCCCAACAACTGTTTGATGGCCATTCTCTCCTGTAATAGTATCAAACCCAGGAGCAGCACAGCGAATATGACATTGACGAAGAACTGTCTGAAATTCTTGACATGACCAATGATCCAGTAATTGAGGATACTGACACCTGTAGCCACGAATGCGATCATCTTCAAATTTTGGAAGTGGAAGAAGAATGAGGATTTGTTGCTGTGCAGTTTCTTGTAGAACCTCATGATGAATACACCACAATACAGTATCCGCAAGGACATGTTGAATATGTTACTGATGATAAGCCCATTGATGGAGAGCTGCAGGTGTTCAACTAGAACCCAACTTGTCACGAGGAAGACCCCCGAGAATATCATCATGAAGTAGGAATGCCTCCATATTTGGTCACCCGTAGCGACACTTTGGAAGAAGGCCTCGAAGATCCCGTTCAGAGATAAGAACGGTAAGTAGAAGCAATAAACTCTGATGGTGTCTAAGACCGAGGTTGTTGACCATTTGGAGCCGATCAGGAATTGCAACAAGAACGCCGAATTCATGGGTCCAAAGACGATGATCATGATTGACAGGTATAGGTAAAATCTGGTCAGATTTACAAGGACCTCCATTGACAGTTTCAAATCCTTACTCTTTTGATTGGATAGGAGTCTTGCAAGGAATAATCTTAGAGATTCCTCGATGGGGGCGAACAACAGCCTTGTCACTAGAGACCCATAATTGGACAGCAAGGAGTAAATACCTTGTTCCTCAACAGTACATAGCGAATTGATGATCAATTTATCACCTTCTGTCAATAAATGCTTGAAACACAGTTGGAAGTAAACTTTCTTGAAATGTTCAAGAACCTTAGTATCAAAATAGTGGGAATCCTTCGAGTTGTTTGATTTGGATTTGATCTTGGTCAGTGAAAGAGTGAATATGCGTCTCGAAGCGAAGTTCTTCACGTAGTCGTAGAAGTAGCACGCGATCAAGGATACAGAATATGCTAGTTTCCCCAGGGCAAAAGCAAAGATGGCAATACCTTCCATTCCGATCTCCTCATCGTCTCCTTGAAGAGTAAACCATTTCCTCTCAAATGAATACACTACCATAAAATTGACCACACAGCTGACTGTGACGGATATACTTTCGAACCTCGATCTTGTCGCGTAGTTCAACATCAGTTGGTTAACAATGAACAAGGGTTCATTCAACAATTCCACGATGATGGAACACCAGATTAGGAATATCGACACAGTAAAGAAGGGCAACGACACGAAATATTCGTTGATGTTTCTGTATTGCCACGTTATAAGGACGAGTGACAACGGGATACCGATCATAAGCGGTACATGTGCAAAATTCACGGCAGTCTGCAGCACGGTGCGGTTCTCCTCGTTGTCGTCCCCGCCACTCTCGTCCTCCTCATTTTGGGATATTCTCAGAGTGGACAACCGTATGGCCTCTCGGCTGAAGAAGAGGATTGTCGAGGATATAAACTCCAGAAACGCGGTGATACCGAAGATTCTCGGGGACAAAAACCGCACGAGTAAGTTATTCAGGATGAAAGTGACAATCTTTGTAAAGAACTGGCCGAGCATGAGAATCGTCGCACCCTTTGTCGACTTCTCTAGAATCTGCCTGCTAGATGACGGCAGTGCCTTCCCTATGGGGCCATATTTGGCATTCTTTTCGTCCATGTTACAGAATTAGTAACGGTCTAATTCAGACGTTTGCAGTACTCTTCAATCGACCAGACTCTCGGTCCCAGCGTAACCGATGCAATCATCAAATTTCACTTGTTGATGCGATGCTCAAAGGTGAAAAATTCGAGGTGAAACTTGTTGATTCGTTGCTTAAACGAACGATGAACAACTGAAAGTTTTAGTCTGTTTGTAGGTTATTCCGGCAGATCTAACCGATATTCTGAGATATACTCTTCTTGTAGTGGGGATACCAACACCTTCTAGAGCGTGTTGGCAACGGAGAATTCTGTAATGCCTGCAGAAATGATATTATCTCTCCAGAACCTCGACAACTTCGTCGCAGACCCTTGACGCATCATCAGGGAGTGTAACCAACAGCTCATAGACCCGTAATAGACAGGAATCGGACGGCCTCCCCACCGTTGGAACCGCCCCAAACCCTAATAGTAAAACATAGGGCTTGCACCAAGCCCTAACTTTGCTCTGCCCAAACCCTAGATCGCTTTTTTGGGCCAATCAGAGCCTAGATTTTCTCTCCCTCCCAGAACGGTCCTTCCTCCTGGACACAGTTCAAGAGACAGGCCACTGCACATATAGACCATCAGAGGCCCCAGGAGTGTACGTGACAGTGTCTACAGTTGCCCAGTTCACGCGTATTGCCGAAACGAGCTGAGAAATCGCGCCAGAAACGAACGTAAATAGAAATATCCGAGGAATAATGAGTTTAGACGCCTCGACCAATGAGAAGAAGAGTCCTCCAGAGACCGAGACTAGTGCGTCCAAGGTGGATGTCCCGGTAGATGCGCCCGCGGGGGGCAATAACTTTCAGTCTTCCGTGAAGTACAGCAATGTCGAGTCCATAGACACTCTTCGGGAGGATGAGATCCCCGTAGGAGTGTCTTCCGCGGACAGTGCTCACACGGCAGCAGCAGATGTGCCGGCTACTGATATGCCGTACTTCCCCGAGCACAACTCGCACCTGTACGAGCTACGAGAGCAGGACAGATGGCTGCCCATCAACAACGTTGCGCGGCTGATGAAGAACACGCTTCCATCCTCCGCGAAGGTCTCGAAAGACGCCAAGGAGTGCATGCAAGAGTGTGTCAGCGAGTTCATTTCCTTTGTGACGAGTGAGGCCAGCGACCGCTGCGCCGCGGACAAGAGAAAGACCATCAATGGCGAAGATATCCTGATATCGCTGCATGCGCTCGGGTTTGAAAACTACGCCGAGGTTTTGAAGATATACCTGGCCAAATACAGGCAGTACCAGGCGATGCGGAACCAGCAGGCGATGGAGGAAGCGGATAGTGGAGAGGGTCCAGAGACCGACGACAAAATACGAGATGGAACAAGTGGTGATGACAGTGGAGCGAAATCTGTGGATCAGTCGCCAGAGGAGCCACCGGCACAATGAACCACATTCACCATAATTGTGCACTCGCGCGCAAATATATATAGATATATTTATCTATATGCATACGTGTATGTCCTGGCTTAACGGCTATTTGTATTAAAGAATCCCAATCAATTATGTCTTTTATCCATTTACACAATTTTACGACACATTTAAAAGCATCCTTATAGGTGACACCCTGTTTTACCAACGACTGGAACACTCTCCCATATAGAAGGACAGTAGACCGAATCGGCAGCACGCTAAGGGAGGTAAGAGACGATGTTACGTGTCAGGCCATCTGTCTCTATGAGGACAACGATAACAAGATCGCTGAATAAGCATCCCCTCGGCGCCACCCGGGGAATGGCCGGGCAGAGGGGCCGCCTGAGTTCAATTACACACAGGAAATACGCCTCTACGCTGAACACAGGGACATACATCAACAAGCTGCTGCTGACTGACGAGGAAGTGGTGCACTGGAAACGGTACATGCAGCAGTTTGAAAGGGATGAGGAGAGTCACGGTGTCACGACTCTCGAGCTAAACGGCCAGTACAGTGCTGGTCAATTGCAACAGTTTATTAACGGTAACCCAACGGTCCTCGGACTGAAGCGTAGTAACAATAAGGACGTAGATGACAGTACGAAGAGGGATAACAAGGACAAGAAGAACGAGGACGATAAGGACGATAAAGAACTGCCGGAGAGAGATGAGAAGGAAAAGCAGGACAACACAACGAAAAGTTCCGTGGATAATGCTAAAACTTCGAGTGTTGGTGGCGCTGGGGATGGTGCTCCTGCAGCCCCACCGAGTGATGGTGGCAATAATAACGGGTCGACAGGCAAACAGCGTACGGATAACGAATTACCAGAGGTATACCCACAAATGCTGGCGTTGCCGATCTCTAGACGGCCACTGTTTCCCGGGTTCTACAAAGCAGTAGTCATTTCGGATGAAAGAGTCATGAACGCTATCAAAGCGATGTTGGACCGTCAGCAGCCGTACGTGGGGGCGTTTATGTTAAAGAACTCAGATACGGATACAGATTTGATTACCAGCAAGGATGATGTCCATGATGTTGGTGTCTTGGCTCAGATTACTAGCGCATTTCCAAGCAAGGATGAAAAGACCGGTAAGGAAACCATGACTGCCCTGTTATATCCACATAAGAGAATTAGAATGGATGATTTGGAAACACCAAAGGAGGTGAAACTAGCGTCTGAGACTGAGAAGACCACAGAGGAGAATGCTTCTACTCCAGAAGCGAAAAAGAAATTGCCAAATATTCAAGATATTGTAGTTGAGAAGGTCGTGGAAGATCCAAATAAACATAATGAAGAACAAGCTGTTGTCTCGATGAAGGATAAAGATTCAAGTGTTAGTGAAGTCTCCGTGGAGGATGAAAGTGTCAGCAACCCTACCGAATTCTTGAAAGATTTCAATGTATCCCTTGTCAACGTTTCCAATTTGGAGGATGAACCCTTCGACAGAAAATCCCCTGTCATTAACGCATTGACTTCTGAGATTCTTAAGGTCTTTAAGGAGATTTCACAACTAAATACGATGTTTAGAGAACAGATTGCCACCTTTTCTGCATCGATCCAATCTGCAACGACAAATATATTCGAAGAACCCGCCAGATTGGCTGATTTTGCTGCAGCTGTATCTGCAGGGGAAGAGGAAGAGTTACAAGATATATTGAATTCCCTTAATATCGAACATCGTCTCGAGAAGGCTTTACTGGTACTTAAGAAAGAGTTAATGAATGCAGAATTACAGAATAAAATATCGAAGGATGTAGAGACCAAGATTCAGAAGAGACAGAGAGAATATTATCTGATGGAACAACTAAAAGGTATTAAAAGAGAATTAGGCATTGACGACGGCCGTGACAAATTGATTGAGACTTACAGGAAGAGGATAGAAAAACTACAATTGCCAGATGCTGTCCAGAAGGTTTTTGATGATGAGATCATGAAGTTATCCACTCTAGAGACATCCATGTCTGAGTTTGGTGTCATAAGAAACTACCTAGATTGGTTGACCTCGTTACCTTGGGGAATAACGTCGAAGGAGCATTACTCCATCGGAAGAGCTAGGAAAATTTTGGATGAAGATCATTATGGTATGAAGGACGTAAAGAATCGTATTTTGGAATTCATTGCCGTAGGGAAACTACTTGGTAAAGTCGATGGTAAAATCATCTGTTTTGTGGGCCCACCTGGTGTTGGGAAAACGTCTATCGGTAAGTCTATTGCCCGTGCTTTGAGCCGCCAATTTTTCAGATTCTCAGTCGGTGGTATGACTGATGTTGCCGAGATTAAGGGTCATAGAAGAACGTATATTGGTGCATTACCTGGTCGTATTATCCAAGCATTGAAGAAATGTCAAACGCAAAATCCGTTGATCTTGATTGATGAGATTGATAAGATAGGCCACGGCAGTATCCATGGAGACCCATCTGCTGCCCTATTAGAGGTTTTGGATCCTGAACAGAATAATAACTTTTTGGATAATTACTTGGATATCCCAATTGATTTATCCAAGGTATTGTTTGTCTGTACTGCAAACAGTCTAGAGACTATTCCAAGACCATTACTAGATCGTATGGAAGTCATTGAGTTGACTGGTTACGTGGCTGAGGAAAAAGTTAAGATTGCTGAACAGTATCTTTCTCCCCAAGCAAAAAAGACCGCTGGTTTAGAGAACGCCAATGTTGATTTGACGGAAGGTGCCATTCTTGCATTAATGAAGAATTACTGTAGAGAGAGTGGTGTAAGAAATCTAAAGAAACATATAGAAAAGATTTATCGGAAGGCCGCTCTAAATGTTCTAAAGCAATTGAATCCAGAAGAAGATGCTGGTGAAGATTCCAAGGGAGTACATGAAGGAAAATCTGGAGATCTTGTGAAGGAGGTTAAAGAGAACCATAAGGATGAGAAGAAGGCAGCAACCGTCACCGGCGAGGACAAAATTGAAGTAGAAAAGACTAATGATAGTACGGAGGCAATGACGGTACCATCAGATATCAAAATTGTTATTGATGCCGACGGTCTAAAGGAATACCTTGGTCCTGCAGTCTACACTACGGATAGGTTATACGAAGTAACGCCGCCTGGTGTCGTGATGGGGCTAGCATGGACAAGTATGGGTGGTTGTTCGTTGTATGTGGAGTCTGTCCTAGAACAACCACTGCATAATTGTAGAAACCCCACATTGGAACGTACAGGTCAATTAGGTGATGTCATGAAGGAGTCCTCTCGTCTTGCATACTCATTCTCCAAGATGTTCTTAGCAAAGAATTTCCCCGAAAACAGATTCTTCGAGCAAGCATCTATTCACTTACATTGTCCCGAAGGTGCCACTCCAAAGGATGGTCCATCAGCGGGTGTGACCATGGCTACTTCCTTCCTCTCGCTAGCATTAAACAAGTCAATCGACCCAACTGTCGCCATGACCGGTGAATTAACACTAACTGGTAAAGTGCTGCGAATCGGTGGTTTGAGAGAAAAGGCTGTAGCAGCGAAGAGATCCGGAGCTAAGACGATAATCTTTCCCAAGGATAATTTGAGTGACTGGGAGGAGCTACCGGAGAATGTCAAGGAGGGATTAGAGCCGCTCGCTGCTGACTGGTACGGCGATATATTCAAGAAATTATTCTCTGACGTCTCCACGCAGGAAGGGAACGACGTCTGGGGCTCTGAATTCAAGATTATCGACGAGAAGAAGGAGCACAAGGAAGCCTGAACAATGGCTTATGCTTTCACACTAATGTAAATTTGTAAATAAATATCATCATTAATAGATAATTACCATTTCAACAATACTAAAAGATAAAAAGCCGTCGAGATCTGATCTTTCTTCCGGAGGTATTACATTTCCCTTTTGGGTAAAAAGATTCTGGAGTGAAAAAAAAAAACTTCGAGAATTTGAGATCTATTTTAAAGAATATTAAATCATATTGGTTAGTCTTATCTTTCTGCTAGAGTTGTATCTAATTCCAATATATCCCATCAAAACCAGTAGGGATACCGCGTATCACTTTATATTTTGAATCTTTCAAGTTCTGACAATATAACATGGCTGATAATAGAAGACGTAGACGTGACGAGACGGATGATCCAGATTCCGATAATGAGCTGCCACCATCCTCTCCACAGCAGCCAGCCAGGAGATCCTTCGAACCTATTTCCTCTCCCATCGGTTCTCCTGCAGAGCACGATATGTTGAACCCTGAAGGTGAGGATGACGAGATCCAGGATGCGCCAGATATTGATGAAGTAGAAGAGCAAATGAACCAGGTCGATTTAATGGACGACGACATGTACCGAGACTACGCAGACGATCCAGATAAAGACAGGTACGATATGCGTCAAGTAGACGACAGAGAACACAGAGAACTGTCTGCTGCTGAACGTCGTAGAATCGATGCGCAGTTGAATGAAAGGGATCGGTTGCTACGAAAATCCGCCTATATGGAGGATGAAGATGAGGCCGATGAGGTCGATAACAGGTTAGATGCTATGGGTATGCCTATCCAAAGGAGAAGACGGAGGAGGCAATACGAGGAGTTTGAACATAGTGACGACGACCTGTTAAGTGATTTAGAGGTTGATCCACTGACAGAGGAATTGACATTAGAGTCACTAAGTAATATTAAAGCTGGGAGTTACTCGGAATGGATTACACAGCCAAATGTGTCCAGGACAATCGCTAGAGAACTGAAATCATTCCTTTTAGAATATACGGACGAAAGTGGTAGATCTGTATATGGTGCCCGTATTAGAACCCTGGGTGAAATGAATTCTGAGTCCCTCGAGGTTAATTATAGACATCTTGCTGAATCTAAGGCCATTCTAGCACTGTTTTTGGCTAAATGTCCCGAGGAAATGTTGAAGATTTTTGATTTGGTTGCCATGGAGGCCACCGAATTACATTATCCTGATTATGCTAGAATTCATTCTGAAATTCACATCAGAATTTCGGATTTCCCCACTATCCTTAACTTGCGTGAGTTAAGAGAATCAAACCTTGGATCTTTGGTTCGTGTCACAGGTGTCGTGACGAGAAGAACAGGTGTCTTCCCACAACTGAAATATGTGAAATTCAACTGTTTGAAGTGTGGCTCTATATTAGGGCCCTTCTTTCAGGATTCAAATGAAGAAATCAGAATTTCTTTCTGTACAAACTGTAAATCCAAGGGACCTTTTACTGTCAACGGGGAAAAGACCGTTTACCGTAACTATCAGAGAATCACTTTACAGGAGGCACCTGGTACTGTTCCTGCAGGTCGTCTACCAAGACATAGAGAAGTAATCTTATTGTCCGAATTGGTTGACGTTGCCAAACCAGGTGAAGAGGTTGAAGTCACCGGTATCTATAAGAACAACTACGATGGTGGTTTGAATGCAAAGAATGGATTCCCCGTGTTTGCTACCATAATTGAGGCCAACTCCGTGAAGAGAAGAGAAGGAAATATGGCTAACGGTGATGAAGAAGGTCTTGATGTATTTGGGTGGACGGAAGAGGAAGAGCGTGAGTTTAGAAAGTTGTCTAGAGATAGGGGTATCATTGACAAGATCATCTCATCAATCGCGCCATCTATTTACGGCCACAGAGATATCAAGGTTGCTGTTGCATGCTCCTTATTTGGTGGTGTCCCAAAGAATGTCAACGGCAAGCACTCTATTCGTGGTGATATCAATGTTTTGTTGCTAGGTGACCCTGGTACAGCTAAGTCTCAAATCTTAAAGTATGTCGAAAAAACGGCTCATAGAGCTGTATTTGCTACTGGACAGGGTGCCTCCGCTGTCGGTTTGACTGCCTCAGTGAGAAAGGACCCGATTACTAAGGAATGGACTCTGGAGGGTGGTGCCTTGGTGTTAGCTGACAAGGGTGTCTGTTTGATTGATGAATTCGATAAGATGAACGATCAGGATCGTACGTCTATTCACGAAGCTATGGAACAACAGAGTATTTCGATTTCCAAGGCTGGTATTGTCACTACATTACAGGCCCGTTGTTCGATCATTGCAGCTGCCAACCCTAATGGTGGTCGTTACAATTCAACTCTACCACTTTCTCAAAATGTTGGGTTGACTGAACCTATCCTCTCCAGATTTGATATCTTGTGTGTTGTTAGAGATTTGGTGGATGAGGAAGCTGATGAAAGATTGGCATCCTTTGTTGTCGATTCTCATGTCAGATCACACCCAGAAAATGATGAGGACACAAAGGAGGAGAAGAAAAAGGATGAGGACGAACAGATGGGAGATGGAGGTGATGAAAATGCACATATAACAGCTAGGCAGAGAAAGTTACGAAGACAGAGAAAGAAGGAGGAAGAGATATCTCCAATTCCACAAGAGTTACTGATGAAATATATCCATTATGCAAGAACCAAAGTACACCCTAAGCTGCATCAAATGGATATGGACAAGGTCAGTAAAGTATATGCCGATTTGAGACGGGAAAGTATATCCACTGGCTCCTTTCCGATTACTGTTCGTCACTTAGAGTCTATCCTGAGAATTTCCGAGGCCTTTGCTAAGATGAGGCTCTCTGAATTCGTGTCATCGTGGGATTTGGATAGAGCCATTAAAGTTGTTGTGGACTCCTTTGTTGATGCTCAAAAGATCAGTGTCCGTCGTCAACTACATAGATCCTTTGCTATCTACACACTGGGTCAGAATTAATTGAAAAATGGCTTCTTGTATTATTAAAATGATAAAGAATGTTACATTATAGACCCTGAGGCAGGAAAATCCTGCTCTATCATTAGTGTACATATATATGTAGGAATGAACGAATTCTATTACTATATCTTAATCTCAAAATGAGATATCAACACACAGAGACACGAGCTCCGGGATTGTCGGTAGCCTTCGTTTCGATATTGAATATTCTGTAGAGTAATTCGTGAACGCCCTCCTTGGACACCATAATGTTAACGGAATTCTTCCCAATCCAGATAGGAAAGATAAGATCTTCCTTATTAGAATCGTCTCTAGACACATTAATGAATGCGCAACCTGGAGTTAATTGTTGAACAGTATCAATGAAAGTTGTCTCGGGATTTTCCTCTTTGAAAGTATCAAAGGTTGGGAATGGAACAGTGAAAAGGATCTTTAACGCATCCATATCGGCTTGAACTATTCTCTTGGAATCCATATGGTGTTTTAAAGAGGGTAATGCTTCCCCGTGCACTCTCCATGGGCATTCGATGTCACCTCTTTGATAGACAAACAGTTTAACACCTGAGTAAATGATTCTTAATTTTGCCTCGTTATTCTGGATGATGTTCTTGATACTGGGGATAACGCCGTAAATGACCCTTGTGGGCCCACCAGTGGCACTTCTAACAAGGCAAGAAGTTCTGTCGAAAGTGTCGTCGATACCGTAGTAATTCCAGCATAAGTTCAAGACCTCATGGTTTGGAGCAATGAATCTAAAGGGTTCATCTATTGCATCTAGTGGGAGCGGTGTTTTCTTCTTTAAAGATTTTGCTACCGCGCGTTCTGGGGTTGAACCTTCTGCTTTTGACGCTTCTGGTGTTACAGCTTCTGGTGTCGAACCTTCTGCTTTTGAGGTTTCTGGTGTTGCAGTTTCTGGCATGGAGGCTGCTGGCGACGACTTTTCCTCCACTGATGATAATTTTTCATGTGTTATATGTGTTTTCGCAACACCTTCAGTGACATCCTTGACCGTACTTTCGCCATGACATTCCGCTACGTCACCCTTAATGTCGCTTTTTTCGAAGACAGCAATGAAGAAACCACCGGTATTCTGTTGGTGTGGGTACACCCTAACACATCTCTGCAGGTTAAACAGCAATCTGTCCTCGTCATTAGGCGGAAACCAACTATCGATCGTGTTCTCATCACCCCGTACCTTGACATTCCCATTCCTGTCTCTAACAGTCCACTGGGAAAGTCCCGTAGATCTGACCAACCCTTGCAATTCACTCGAGCAGTCGACCAATTTGGCACATTTGCCCCATTTCCTTAGTAGCTGAGCTACAACAGCCTCATTTTCAATTGGGTTCAAAGAACAAGTGGAGTATACTAATCTGCCGCCTGTCTTGAGCAGTTGCCACCCACGGTCCAGGATATTGAACTGTAGAGTGTGCAACCCTAGCGCGTTCTGGTACTTCCAGTCCCTCCACATGTTGATATTCTTCCTCATTGTGCCATCGCCGGAACAAGGCACGTCACACAGGATTCTGTCGAATTTGAGAGTGTCTTTCTTATCGCTGCCGTCCAGTTGTATCCTGGGGAAAAACTGTGCGTCGTGGTTCAGCACTATGTAGTTCGCACTGTTGAGTCTCTTGAGTTGGTGAACGAGCATGTGGGCCCGCCTCGTGTCTGAGTCGTTCGCGACGACAAACCCCCGCGGCTCGTCCGTCGTGGCGTGTAATTGCTCGATCAACTGCGCGGTCTTGGACCCCGGCGCAGCACACATATCGAGCACGGCATGGTGCGACTGCACGTCCATGAGCAACGGCGGGATCATCGACACTGCTTCCTGTCTCGAGATATTGCCCGCTGCCGTCTCGAGCACGAGAAATCTTTGCGTCTTGGCGAACTGTTCGTTCTTTCTGAGGACTCTCTTTGGCACATCTAGTTGCCACGCGAGATGGCCCGGGTACCAGGGCATCTGCAGGGGCGGCTTGACGCTGTGGCCCTCGAACTCGACGTTTGAGAGCGCGGGCAGGTGTCTTTCCTTGAATATGGCCAGTACGTCGTGCGCGTGTGCGGGGTTCCCCGCGACACGGAACGTGAGGGGCAGGTCTGCCTGGCACGCTGCCTTGAAGGCCGCCCACTCGTCGTCCGAGAACGCGGTGACGTCTTTGTAGTATTCCTCCCAGCGGTCGTTTTCCCTGGGGATGTTGTTCCAGTTCTGTGAGCGCGGGGTGCGTTTGTAGTGCTTCTTGCGGGACATAGGGGGGAGTGGGGGGGGGATGTTTCTTTTCGTAGTTAGACCATCGCTAGATTGTGGGCGAGGCGATTCTTGTTCGTGGTTAGAGCATCGCTAGTGAAAAATTGTGTGGTCGAGCGACCAGCCAGCGTGAGACGTCAATTTCAGCGTGACAAGAGCATGAGCGTCAGATATCCGCTGGCGCGTCTCTGTAGTTGACCACCTTCGCTATCATCTCTGCGGGCCCGCCCCGCACACGCACCTCTTCGTCTTGTTCGTTTGCCTCGCTCTCGTCGCCCTCGTCGTCGTCACTCTCATCGTCGTCATCACTCTCATAGTCGTCACTATCGTCCGCGGGCCCCGCACTCGTCACGAGATACCCAGCCACCCACTGCTCAACCAGCAGCGACAGCACTATCAAGCTCGTCTCGTCCAACGCATCCTCTAGTTGCGGATACCTCTCCAGACACAGCTGCGTGAGCGCGTAATGCAGTACACGCAGGTCCAGCCCCGGCATGAGCTCCCCTCCGTACAGCCCCTCCGCGCGATCCGCCGCCGCTATGTGCGCTAGGTCCTCTCGCGACCGGAAGGGCACGGGGACGGCGTGGTCCACTTTGCTCGCTAGCAGCTCGTCTGGGGCGACTGCGTGGTGCTGGAACTCCCTCACGAGGTCGCTGCAGGCCTCGTACACGGTGCGGTCCATCCTCGTGTTTGTCGTGGTGGGGAGAGTGGTGTTGCGAGTGGAGGTGATGGCTCGGCGGTTAAATCGATGTAATAATATATAATCAACGCAGCAAAGTACATACCGAAGCACGAACACGGAGCACGAAGCACGAAGCACGAACTAGTCCTCGCGCTTCTTGAGGACGAGCGGGTGGCCCGTGACGCGGAAGTATATGTCGCGCACGTCGTCCGTCATGGACTCGAAGTGCGAGGACGCGTCGTACGAGCGGGACAAGTACACTGCGTCCTCTGCGCCGTCTCCCCTCGGTTCGAACAGCTCCGCGATGCCCATGAACTTCTCCTCGATGTCGCCGAGGAGCTTGAACGCGGGCTCGAGCTCGACGTGCGGCTTGTCCGTCTCGACGATCGTTGAGATGATCGCGAGGTAGTGGCCCCTGGCGCACACGTTGTGCGCGTCCGAGACGACTGCGACGTAGATGTCGTTCTTGCGGCGGACCTGGCTCTGCGGGATGATGATCTGGAGCGAGTCGGCGTTGCCCGTGCCGGGGACCGGGTGGTCGAGGACGCAGATGGCGCGGATGACCTTCTGGCCCGTGGACTTGCACTTGTGCGGGAAGTACGTCGGGTCCGCGATGACGAGCGGCGCGGTGAACTCGCCGCGCTTCGTCTTGATTCCCCTGAACTTGCCCGTCTGCGAGTCGTACAATACCTCGTCGACGGGGGTGTCGAGCATGTACGTCCCGCCGTATATCGCGGACAGGCGGGCAAACCCCTGGGGCAGCTCGCCGAGCCCGTACAGCGGGTACAAGTAGGGGCTCTTGCCGTAGCGCTGGACACTCTGGCAGTACAGCAGGATGCGCTCGAAGGAGGGCCGCGCGGGCTGCTGCAGGTACTCGTCGTTCGTCCAGAGGGCCATCGCGTGCCCTATGAACTCGCGCGTCGACGTTCCGAGCCCGAACTTCGCGTACACCTCGTCCATGGTGTTGCGATCCAGGTCCAGGCCCTGGTGCGTCGCGGGCGTGTCCTCCGCGTACGCGGAGATCCACTCGAGGAAGCGCTTCATGCGGCGCTTCTCGAAGATGCCCATGAGGGGCGACGACACGGCCTCTATCTCGTTCGCGGGGACCTTGTATATCCGCCCCTGCTTGAACACGTACGAGCCCGAGACCTGCTTGAAGTCGACGTAGCGTGTGACGTCGGTGTGGACCAGTATGTCGGTGAGGTCGCCGTTCGCCATGAGGAACTTGGGCACGAGGTCGACGTTCCAGTCCCTGTCGCGGCCGAAGCGCGCCTCGCGCTGTTCTTGCGACGGAGGGTTCTGCTTGAACTTCGCGTACAGCTGCGAGAGCGTCACTGACGCGGACTCGCCGCCGTAGTGGTCCTGGCGGTCGACGTGCAGCACTTTGCGGCCGTCCACGGAGAGCAGCCCGGAGAGGATGCACTCTGTGATGCCTGTGCCGAGGACGATCACGTCGTAGTGCGAGTCGATCTGGGGCTCGGCGTGGGGCGAGTCAGTCTGCGGTTCCTCAGAGTGTGAGTCCATTGCGTGGGTGTGTTGGGGTGGCAGGGGAGCGGTGCTGGCCGTTCTTCAGCGCTTCTTCCGCTTCTTAAGCGAGGTTCGAGGCACGTGACGGGACGGGACAAGAGGACGGGGGGACGTGAAGACAGGGGCATGGGACAAGAGGACGGGGTGTTGACTGTGGGTGTGGTTGTGGGTGTGGTTCGGCGAGGGTGGTGGGAGTGTCCACCTCCTCCCTTATGTTAATGATTATGATACGCAATCTTTACCTATTGCTACCGAGCTAAGACATCCCTCTGCACTGTCATGCAGAGTGACACCTGTTGTAATGGGTTGTACTCTAACGAAACTGTTGCTGATGTTCCTTGTCCATTTCACAAATGCAAGGCTCTCGGATCTGTTTATCATCGGAGATCTGAACCCAATCATGGGATATGTCTCTATCTGAGACAGATTGATGGTGCTAATTTGCCCGAGGAGAATAGACAGGGCCTATTGACAGGACGAATTGTGGCGTTTCATATGATGTTACTCTCATTACATCACACGCAATACATCTTAACTGAAGATATAAGCTTCTCCAACATCTAATTATTTCGATAATTCTTCCCCATATCGATGTGTTTCGGTGACAGCGCCATGCATGTCCAAACGAAACGGCCCCTTCTGTACAACTAGGTCATTATTCTAGAATGTAAGCAAGGACAGGTGCATGATAAGGTAATGCTCGTGTTATATAGAGTTTATTCACTCTTTTGTTATAATACTTTACAGTACCACATTGATCGGTTTATGCACAAGGGGAAAGTAATCTCAAAAGTAGGTCTCTAGAACCGACTTCAGGCGTAAACTATGTTTGTTTACTGAAACGGTGCATTCACCAGATTTTATTGTCGCTCCTCACCATGACGTTCTATTTCCTCTGTATGGATCAAACCGTGGTTTGCTAGATATTATTAGGGGAATTGCCAGGGCTATCAAGCAATGGTGATGTATGAACGAACCCCACGAACTTCCACTGCAAATTCGAAATATGTTATTCTTCTGAAAGTTCTATAGAGGTCTGTGCTGGCAAGATCAGCATCAAACAGACCAAAGAAGAATAAACAAGAATACCAAAGTATATAAATCTGAGTGTATGAAGAACTAAATGGATTCGGATACTAACGTTGCCGAAAGAGTTACTTTACTGCTGGGCATCTAGTCTACGAGAAGTCTGGCTGCTTTCACGCTGGACAAACAAACACAGGGCCGGCCTTCTCACCAATATAGCCACCAGCTTCCTTCCTTAGTACTCCGAGAGAGGCTTACGAGGGTGGGGCTACGAAACAGATAAATCAAACTCTCTGCCTCGTCGACAACAACAGGTCGTCGCCTTGCCCGTTTCCTTTTGACTTCTGCCTTCCAGCCTGGCACCTCCGCCTCACAAGTCACCAGTGTACATACGCACAACGGCTGAGGAAGAGGCGAAACACCGACACTACCGCACCCTTCACAGATCGCCAAAGGGCCGCGGCGCGTCGTGCTCGACGATGGCAAAGTCGAGCCCTCCCGCGACGCCGTTCGCACTCTTAGAACCCTGCTGAGTGCCCGCACGCGCGACAGCAGCACTCACCTCGTCCCGGGACGCCTCCTCCAACAGCACGATCTTGGCGCCAGAGTCTCCCCCAGCACTACGAGCGAACAGCGGCTCCGGGGACAGCTGCGCGGCAAGGAACCGCGAGGACGCGTAGTGTGTCTTGCTGCAGTACTGTGCCAAGTACGCGTACGGACTGTGCTGCGCGACGAACTCGCGGCCCCGACGTGGCTGCGTCGCTGGGGCGGGCCTGCCCGGTGCGTCGACACACGCGGGGTATCCGCACAGACCCGCGAGGGTGCGTTCCTCGACGAGGTCGGCGTACGCCGCGGGAGTGAGGAGCCCCGCGACGTAGCGGAGCGTGGCGGTGTCCGCGACGGCGCGGTCGCAGAGCAGCGTGACGAGCGCGAGCGTCAGTTGCTCGGCCTCCCTTACCGTGAGCCCGTGCGGGCCGAAGGGGGCGAGCACCGCGCGCACTTCTGCCATGCCTACGCGCTCCATCCTGCTTGTGCTGCGTGTTTGTGCTAGAGAGACTTGCAAGAGAGATGCACTTGTAAGAGCATCGCAATTGCATGATTCGATGCGAGCGCAACTGCACGAATGCAAGAAGCACATTAGCAAGATGCGCAGCCTGGTGAGGGACGCGCTGGGCATGGACTCCCCTCCCGGCACCACACCCCCAAGTACGGCCGACGCGGAGCTCGAGAGACTCGCCGCGATGCTCGCCGCGCCGCTGCGGCTGGAGCGCTTCGTCTCGCTCGCGCTGGGCATGGCGCTGGACACGTTCCTGCACCACCTCACGGCGCTGCCCCTGCGCGTGCTGTCGCGGCCCTGGCGCACGACGCGCAGCGAGCGGCTCACGGTGGCAGTCGTCGGCACCGCCGCAGCACTGCTGGCGCACACGCTGGACACGTCCAGGGCGTACCACCGCGTGCGGAGGCAGGGCGCGATGAAGCTGTACATGCTCTTCTCGCTGCTGGAGATGGGCGACAAGCTGCTCTCCGCGCTCGGCGTCTCGCTGTGGCGCGTCGTGCGTGGCGGCCGCCGCTCGCTCCGACACACGGCGTGCGTCGCGCTGTGCACCGCGTGCGTCACGGCGCACGCGTACGTCCTCGTGTACCAGCTGCTCGCCGTCACCGTCGCCGTCAACGCGCACAGCAACGCGCTCTTCACGCTGCTGCTCTCCGTGCAGTTCGCGGAGCTGCGCGCCGCCGTGTTCAAGCGCCTGGACGCCGAGGGCCTCTTCCAGCTCGCGATAGCGGACACCGTCGCGCGCTTCAAGCTGTGTCTCATGCTGGGCATCATCCTCTGCGGCAGCGTGTCGTCGGCGCGAGACGACAGCGGGGGCAACGCGCGCGTCATGCTCACGGTGTGGCTCAGCGACGTCGGTGTCGACTGGCTCAAGCACGCGTACGTCGCCAAGTTCAACGCGTTCCGGCCCGCGCTGTACGACGCGTTCGTGCGGGTCGTGGCGCGAGACTACGCGTGTGCGCTCTCCGTGACGCGAGACTGTACGCGTGCGCTCTCTCGAGTCTCCGTGACGCAAGACCATACGCGGACTCTCTCTCGAACCTCCGTGGAGGAGCGCCTGGGACTGTGCGTGCCGGCGTTCGTCGTGCTGTTCCTCGTCTCGCTGCGGCGCGTGCTCTTCAGCGCAGCGAGGGAGTGCGTCGTGGGAGTGTGGGGGGCGTCCACGGACACAGCAGGGGCTAGCGTCGCAGCAGCCGTGCTAGCGGTGCTAGCGGTGTTTGCACTCGCTGTAGTACTCAAGATCCTCGTGCACTGCTGCATCGTGTTCGCGCTGCGGTATGTCCCGGTGCAAGAGACGCCAGAGGAGTATCGTTTCAGTGGGCATGTTCCGCAGGGCAGGGGACACGTCGACAGCTCGATTAAAGATGCGCTCGACAGGGTGAACGCTGGAGGGAAGAAGCGCACCGACAAGCGCACCGACAAGCAAAAGGACAAGCCCACCGGCCTCTCCCGCGTGACGCGCTACGAGATGGTCTCGAAGAAGATCTGGTGACACGCGAGTGTATAAATACTGTAATACTAGACTGAGAGTTCTGCCATGGGCATCTCCGAAACAAAGCTGCGTTGACGGTCAATTGTCGATGGTCAATGCCGTGGTGATGGTCAACCAAGCTACCAGCTGCTGGTCCACTGTCACTGGCCACTGCCACTGCTCAAGTGGTCGACCTACGTCGTCTCGGAATCCCCGGGTAATCCGCAATTTCGGCGGCTATTTATTATCGTTCCACTTTCAAACCAAGAAGGGGCCAACCAACGCTCCATCAACACGCGTAATGATGTCGCTGCTGCTGCCGAGGAGTGTGCTGTCGAGGGCTGCGGGCGGCGCGCTGAGGGAAATCACTACAAAAACGTGGTCGGGCGGCGCGCTGAGGGGTGTCGCCGCGAGGGCGTGGTCCGGCGCCGGTCGCTTGCCAGCGAGAACTCTCGTGTCGTACAGGGGTAACTCCGCGTGTCGCAGTGTATTACCACCTCGCCAGTCGGGTCCTGCTATGACGGCAACACGCCTAGCAGCGTTGAGACGCTTCTCTGTGTCGCCGCAACGCAACGATTCTGCCGCGGCGGTGGCGCCGGTGCCGACTCTCAACCAGTCCGCGAACTCCGTCGCGTACTGGCTGATCGGCACCTCGGGCCTCGTGTTCGGTATCGTCGTCCTGGGCGGGCTCACGAGGCTCACGGAGTCGGGCCTCAGCATCACGGAGTGGAAGCCCGTCACGGGGACGCTGCCGCCGCTCTCGCAGGCCGACTGGGAACTGGAGTTCGCGAAGTACAGGGAGTCCCCCGAGTTCAAGCAGCTGAACTCGCACATCTCCCTCGACGAGTTCAAGTTCATCTTCTTCATGGAGTGGGTGCACCGGCTGTGGGGCAGGGCCATCGGCGCCGTGTTCATCCTGCCGGCGTGCTACTTCGCGCTGAGGGGCAGGACGTCCCCGCATGTGAACAGGAGGCTCGGCGGGCTGTGCGGGTTGCTCGGCCTGCAGGGGTTTCTCGGGTGGTGGATGGTCAAGTCCGGCCTGGACCAAGAGCAGCTGTCCGAGCGCAAGTCGAAGCCGACGGTGTCGCAGTACAGGCTCACGACGCACTTGGGCGCAGCGTTCCTTCTGTACTTGGGCATGTTGTGGACAGGGATGGATATCCTCAAGGAGAACAAGTGGCTCGCCTCGGGCAAGACCGGGAACGGCGGCGCCGCAACTCTCAACTTGTTCAAGATGCTCAACAACCCCGTGTTGAACCCGCTCAGAAAGATGGCGGGGCTGTTGCTCGCGGTCACGTTTGTCACCGCAATGAGCGGCGGGATGGTCGCAGGGCTCGACGCAGGCTGGATCTACAACACGTGGCCCAAGATGGGCGAAACGTGGTTCCCCAGCGGTCGTGAGCTGATGGACCCGAACTTCGCAAGGCGCGACGACAAGAGCGACCTGTGGTGGAGGAACCTGCTGGAGAACCCAACCACGGTCCAGCTGGTGCACAGAATGGCCGCGTACACGTCGTTCGCAGCGGTCCTGTACGTGCACATGTACGCGATCAAGAAGAAGCAGTTCATTCCAAAGAACGCCCAGACCTCGCTTCACGCGCTGATGGGCGTTGTCACTCTGCAGGCGCTATTGGGGATAACGACTCTGCTATGGGTCGTGCCCACGCACTTGGCGTCGACGCACCAAGCGGGTGCCCTGGCTCTGGTCACTGTGTCCCTGATGTTCATGAACCAGTTGCGCAGACCACGCCCAGCGGTCAAGAACGTCATCAGTGCCGCCATGGCGAGACAGCTGAAGACGGGCGTCGTGCAGGACAGGATAGTCACCGAGGCCTCAAAGTTGGTTAAACCATAGACTCTTGTATATTTTGTTCGTGTATATAAAATTATTTATACAAGTATGTCTACACATTCTAGAACATTCAACATGCGATTACGCAGTCGACTTCTAGCACATTGCATGTTGTTGTTACCTTTTGGAGTCTCAAAAGATCTGGTGTGCCTTCAAGGGATCGACGTGTTTGACAGAGCTCTTCATCAAGAAATAAAAGTTCCAATAGGAAGCCCAGGGTATAAGGCTGTGTGATGTCTAATCTTAATGAAAATTTTGAGTGTAGTAGTTTAGTATTTTTGAGATTGTTGTCCGATAAGAATGCATGTAGATTAGAAAATCTATAATATGCATCCCGAATGATATTCTCTACTGTATCTAACACTTTCATCTCTTCTTATGTTGCATAACGAAAGTACACTCCTCGATAGGTAGAATATCTTATTCGAGAGTAGTCTTCCAGCCTTGTCCTAATAACATTTTATATTATCGTTGTATAGTACCATTCTCTCACAACGACACATCACCCTTGCTCATACGTGCATAAACTCATGCTACCACTTTATCACAGATTATACGTGCATAAACTCATGCTCCCACTTTATCACAGTCTCTTCGTCCCCAGAGAGCCTCCACATGAGGATCATGAACACCGTCCTGTACGGTCTAAACTGCTCCGCACACGCCTCCATGATATCATCGTCATACACCTTCCAGTTGAACTTCTTGTGCTTGACCTTACTCCGCTTGACCACTTTCCTCTTCTCCATAAGGGTCTGGATCAAGTCCCCATGGCCCTCCGCGTATCGGGAGAACCCTCGCGCGACACCCACATCCTCTGGCGCAAAGACATCCAACCTTCGGAGCCCCGTCACCAGAAACATCTTTGCGCTCCAGGGGCCGACGCCCTTGACATGGGATACCAGTGCCTCTACCACCTCATCGTCCGTACCGTCCCGGAACAACTCGAGCAGCTCATCACGGGCGGTACAGAAGTACGACGCTAGGGACTCCAGATACGTGAGCTTTCTCGCACTCAGACCACACTCTCTCACCTCCTGGCGCGTCACTGCGTCCGAAAGTGCCGTCATGAGCGCCTCGGGGGTTGGGAACTCGCCACCGAAGTGCGCCACCAGCCGCGCCCGGATACTCGCTGCCGCAGCATTGCTGATCTGCTGCCCGACGATGGCACCGCCGAGCGTCCGAAAGCACTGCTGCAGGTCCAGGTCCCTGTGTTCTTGGAACACGGACAGCGGTCCCAGCGCCAGGGGGATCGCCAGCGCGGGGTCCACATCCAGAATCCACTTAACCGCCTTGTCCATGCTCACTTCATCGCTCCCGCCAGCACTGACACCCCCAGTCTCGCCACCGCTCACACTCTCGGCCCTCGAACGCTTCGTCATGGCGCCCTGGTACTCTATCAAGTGGCAAGGATCCGATACACCGCAACTATCACCACTCCCAACAGCACAAGGATGGAGATCACGGTGTCGCGGGAGGCCGACGAGCAGCTGTACGGCCCCGTTGAGGTGAGCCCCGATATGGCGGTCAGCGACTTGCTGGCGTTGCTCAGGGCGGAGTTCGGATTCGGTGACGGAGATTCCCTGGTGCTGGACGGGAAGAGGATTGACGACGGGGACACGCAGCGGACTCTTCAGGCTGTGGGGATCAAGGATGGTGACTTGCTGCTTATCAGGAGGGTATTGCCTGAGACACAGCAGGGCGCACGCGGATACGTCGAGGCGGTGAGGAGGCGGCTGCTCGCGGACGCCACGATGCGGGAGCAGCTGGCAGCGAGGATTCCGGGGCTCTCTGATGCGCTTGACGATTCGCAGGGGTTCTACGACTTGCTGGGGCCGGCCATCTTGCAAGGAGCCGGGAATCCCTCGCAACAGGACCCTCAGCAGGCGGCGATCGACGAACACCTGCGTAACGCGTACGAATACACACCAGAGGTGTTCACGACGGTCAGCATGCTGTATGTGAACCTGGAGATCAACGGCCACCCGGTGAAAGCCTTCGTAGACACGGGCGCACAGATGACAATCATGTCGACGCGGTTGGCGGAGAAGACGGGGCTTTCGAAGTGGATTGACAGGCGGTTTGTCGGTGAAGCGCGCGGTGTCGGCACGGGGAAGATAATCGGCAGGATCCACCAGGCACAGATCAAGATAGAGACACAGTTTATTCCGTCGAGCTTTGTAGTGTTGGACACTCAGATTGACTTGTTAATCGGGCTGGACATGTTGAAGCGCCATCAAGCTTGCATTGACTTGCAAAATAATGTTCTGAGGATTGCCGGCGTGGAGACCAAGTTTCTCAGCGAGGCAGAGATCCCAAAGGAGTTCGAGGACGAGGTGAAGCATTCGGCAACGAAATCTGTGAATACTGACAAGTCTATTAGTACAACGAGCTCCGCTTCGAAGCCTGCAGATACCGAGAAGCACAATTCAAGTCAGGGCAGCACGCTGGGACACACCGGAACAGGAAACCCTGAAGCGCAGTATCCGGAGTCCGATGTGAAGCAACTGATGGACCTCGGATTCTCGAGGCAAGAGGTGTTGAGGGCATTGCAACAGACAGGAGGCAATACAGAATACGCTGCAGCGCTACTATTCCAGTGATTCCATGAGGCACCAGGACGCTTCGAGTGTAGATTCTATGATATAATTGCGCTCATATCTATTAACTCTGTACCATATGCTCGTGTTCTTTCACACGTCTGTAAAGGTTTATCATACATATATGTTCATGTACTTAAAATAGATGTTACTTATTATAAAATATATTATTTCCGACTATCGGACACGTCTGTAGAAGAGTGTACATGCCAACGAGTTCATAAACTCGCGGGTGCCCTTAGCCTTTCGGTACTTATCGTCCGTGAAACAGTACCAGCCGTATCCCTGGCCCTTGTGTACGTAAGCCGTATATTTTCTATTACCTACTCCTCCAGAGTAACTCACCACACCGTACAGTCTGTACACAACATTGGACACGACACGAATGTCGTCGTCTTGTGGCGGTAGGCACTCATTCCAGGCTAAAAGTAACTGATACTCAACAAGACTTTTATTTTTTCTCTCAGGATTCCCAAACCTTTGCAAATTCACTACAAGAACCTGTGGAGCCTCTGTAGCCACTATCTTCTTTATTATGGGTCCCTTCGTTTTACAGCGAGTACAAAACCGGTCCTTGGAGTGTTGTCTACTGAAATACCGACGGAAGCAGGACTCGATCCGGCACGTTCCACTCGAGCCTAACGGTAAGTTCAGCGTATTAAATTTCCAACAGGAACGCCAAAACTCGTGCCCTTTCCGACACTGTGACACACTTTCAATTTGGCCCTGGAATATTTTAGCTACGGGGCCCTTGTAATCATTATTCGGTATCTGGGAATCTAGCGCGATTACTGTCGTTTGACTCAAAGGAACCACAGAGCTTTCCAGCGATTGTATCAGAAACGCAATAAACATGTAGCACTCGGTCATCTCCATACCACCATTGTAGCAGTTCAATAAATTGCAGTATTCTTTAAAGTGGCCAATACTAAAAGCACCATTCTCCAACTGGCTGCAACGATACATTTCCCGTATGAGGCAATTGAAATTGCTACTCATGCTGTTAGGGTCATCAACACATAGCGTTTCGAGGATTTTACTGTTGAGAAACATTTTAGTGAGCTCCGTAGTCGCCACAATACACTGTAGGACACTGTTGATATAGGAGCCCTCGTATTCCTTCCTGATTCCAACAAAGAAGTTGAAATCCGCAGAAGTCACCTGAAGAGGCTCCTTTAGTTCCGCTTCTTCAGGCCTTGTAGGTGAGTTGTTTACTGGTGATGTGTAGGTGGGTAATAGATTCGAGGGTAATAATTGCAAAGGTGGATTAGGTGGAGGTGAGATGAATGTCGGTGGTGGTGCCCAATGATATAGAGTTTGCAGGGATGGATAATATGGAAATAAGGTTGGAAATGCTGGATTAGAAGGCAATGGCCCCACGGGACAGATGTACGGCCATTTGAAATAATCCATGACACAGAGGAATATATTGGGGTAAGTTCCATTGACTCTAGGTTTCAAATCCGTTGCGATTGTTCCGAATACTTGAATTGTTCTCCCGACATAATTACGTTTCTTTGTGGCACTATCTGTTGTAGTGAGAATAATACAGTCGTAATGATTTCTCTGGTGGAAGTAAATACTTTCAGTTGGTAAGCAATGTCTCTCCACAATGTGGCACAATTCTTCCATTGAAAATGAATATGTGTTAATGTGATTAACATCCAAACAAATCAGTTCTGATGCCTCAATATGCTGTTTATTAAATTCAATTCTTGATCTGCAGTCAATTATCAGAAAGCTCTGTTGAGGCTGGGTCAGAAGATTCCTAAACATCCCCATTGTCAGCCACGAATTCCGTAACAATACCTTGTAACCAGCATATTGTGGGTATCTTCTGTAGAGCTCCTCGGTAATAGACTCAATATCAATATCATTGTAGAGGAAGTTCATCAATTCATTGTATCCTCCTAAGATCCTTTCTACGCGCTCTTGTCCTCTTGAATGGAAGAAGTCGCGATATTCTCTTCGTTTTGGTATTACATCCACCAGTAGAGCTCTAGCACGATAGTAACATGAATGTGCAGCTTTACAGGTTTCAAAATATTCATGTGGCATAGTACCGGCCTTTATGAGATGCGCCAAATGCGTCCTGTATTCAATCATTAAGGAAAAGCATCTTTGTATAAGCTCTGCCAAGTCACAATCGTTTGTTCTACGCGGTTGAGGTTGTTCGGAAGCTACTCTGTGGCTACAGTCACTGGAAACCGTTTTGTTTGTAGATGAATTCCTTTTAGGATGTATGTCCTCATTGCTGTTTGTCATTATTAATTAAATATTACTCCGCAAAAAAGAGTGTAATAATCGATAGGTCCTGAGGGTCCTGACAACTGTTAATTTGTTGCGAAATCCAACTGCTGGGCCCTTTATCACAAATATATACGGTATGACCACGAAGTACAGTATTTTGTGTCACTGAAAAAAAATCCTGTCCTCCGAAAAATAATCGAGGAAGTGACTAGCATATAGTGTGGGAGAGCCCCAAGTACAAGATTACCAGTGTTTGATAAGCTTATAAACAGTTTTTGTTTGAGTATCTGAGATAGAAATATATAAATACTTCATATTAATTGCCACATACAATATTATTCGCTTAGCTTCTCAATATTAGTGTGACTAGAGGAGTTGGTATCAGCAATATCAAGTGAGCCTTTATTTGGAAAGGCTTTTGAACCACCTTCTGTAATATGTTCCATTTGGACATTCCCAAGGTTGTCTCGAATGGCACCATCTTCTTCAAAGCTGATATTTTCCATCTTCTCAAAAAGTTTCACCTCTTGGACTTCAGTTAGCTCGTCCTTCTTCTTATTCTTTATCCAATAACCGGGGTTCAGATGTTTCATTTGAACGTTAGAGGCAAATGGTAGATGGCCATGTTTCTCCTCGTACATCATCAACCAAAGAACAATAATTATCATCAGCCAGTAGATATCGTAGCATAACAACGAGGACAAGTATCCCGTGTTTTGCCATCCCAGCAAAGCATTAAAGATATCCCAGCCATTATCCAACTCGGGGTTACAACAGTTTATATGATAGACCGCCTTTTTTATATTATAAGAACCGTTGCCACTCCCACTCTCGGAGGCATCTCCACCAGTAGCTTTGTTGAATCGATAGGTCTCGAAAAACCAGGCACCTCTTGAGAATAAACCAGCACTAATCAAATACAATATGCCAGTAGATATTGTAAGGAACACTTGTAAAGAAGTACGGGACGCACTATAATATAAAAGCCATCCAACTAGACCACCAGCCAACAAACCAACAAATACAGGCAATGGGTAAGCAGAGGCGGCAGAACCTTTTGTAGTAATACCTGCTCCAGCGACAAATACGACAGCTTCGAGACCCTCTCTTAACACAGTAATGAAAGGCAAAATAAACATTGCGTATCTTCTTGTCAAGAATCCGATCCTGAAAAAATCGATCTTCCTCTTTGGTATCTCAACCAGTGATCTCGCAATCTTGATTCTCCATTTATCTTGCATCTTATTCATTCTCAACATAGGAATCCCCATCATTGTAATCATGATTGTGGCTATCATACAAAAGATCCCTTCCCATAGATCCTCAGATTGACCAAAAATGTCCTTTTGTAAAGAATAATAAGCACCGATAAAAGCGCAGCCAAGTACCAGACACAGGAAGAACCCCAGCCCACAACCTAACCATACGTGAAATTTGAGTTTCTTGTATAACGCCTCATTTTTCTTCCCAACGGCTTGGCTCAAGAATGATAGAAGCACGGATATGATGATTACGGCCTCTAAACATTCTCTGAAAACAACGAAGAATACCGCTACGTTGAAGACTTTGTTTGTATTAGTCATAACCTGTATTGTCGGAGTTCTAATTCGGATCAAATTAATTTCTATTAAAAGTAGCCGTTTAAAGTAGTCATTTCAAACAGATTTGACTCTATATATATTAATTTATTGCTCATAAAATAAAGGTATCTTCAAATTTGCTTCATTCATGAACAATATACACCCAACTTTTCATTGTTGACTCTGTTGGTTCGAAAGTATCTTGCCTGAATATTTTACTGAATGAAAATTACTTTATGCAACAACTAACTTCCCAAAGAGGAAGGACTTCAATAGGGCGTCTTCGGTAAACGGCAGTGCAATACAAAATTCAGAGGAGCGCGTCTTTCGCATCTACCGGTTAAACCAGAATCTTATGACTTTCCAAATTTATCATAAGTAAAGGAGCAGCAAGTCATTAGCTGCCTCGTCACAGAGATCCTCTGCGGAGTGTCAGATATGCACCCAGATTTACATAACCTGAGACTTCTTGCTTCGAGGAATCCGGAGTTTCGTTTCTCCATTACCGCCTCGAGGAAAGTAAATTTACCCCACTTTATTACCCGGTTAACAAACCCTAACTTATATTTTAGGGCTTGTGTCTTAGCCCTAAGCTTTTCAGGATAGGGCTTGGAACCTTTAAGAATTAAAAAAAATTCTACAGTGAAGAGGCATATTATTGACCAGTTAATGAGAAAGTAAAGGGAAGCACAGAACCAATCAACACATATAATGAGTCTACCAGATATCCTGCCTCTAGAGGTTATTGACAAGACGATTAACCAGCCAGTATGGATTATATTACAGTCCAACAGAGAGTTTACGGGGACCCTTGTCGGGTTTGACGATTTCGTAAACGTTATCATCCAGGATGCTACGGAGTGGATAACCACGGAGGACAAGAGTGAGAAGGTGAACCAGCATCATGGCCGGATGTTATTGAGTGGTAACAACATTACAATGCTTGTTCCAGGGGGAAAGAAGGATGTATAAGAATGATGATTCCTACACATATGTTTCATTAACCACGAATAGGAAAAGTCTTATACACTTTAAAGGTGTAGGGAATATTTACGCGTGTGTACTATAGATTAAAATAAACGTATTACAAGAATAAGGATAATAACATTCTAAAATAATGCTAAAAATATCAAAACGTGTATAAACCATGATATAATATTTGTATAGTTTTATGATTGTTTATGAGATTGTTCGACTTTGCTTGTGAGTTACTTCAGTGACAATATGTTCTAATTTGGCCCTTGTATGTGCCACTTCCTTCGGCTTCATCGACACGGTACAGTTCATTAAATGCCAAATCCCAGTAACATATCTTACAGATAACATCTTCTGTTGTTTAGCAATTCGGAAGCACGTCGCAGAGATTCGCGTAATTGTCTCCAAATCAGTCTCAATCATTCTACCACCGATGTAATTTATCAATACTCTCAGTAATAGGGCCTTCTTCAAAGAATATTCAGTCATATCGGGATCTCCACCTACCAGCTTGTTGCAAGAATAATAATCATTTAATTTCTTCAAGTATCCACCTCTTTCCTCATCGCTACTTGGTAGAGGGTTCCACGTGAAGGTATCGAAATGGGCCATAATCCAGACCAGAGTCACCGTGCAGTCCCAAATTCTGTTATCCCTTAAGTCGGTGTCATTAAGCAATCCAATGATGTGACTCCACGTTTCGTTAGCTCGGACTATATTATCTTGCCTGTCAACATCTCGGCTCACGAGTGCAGCAGTGATGGAATATATATTCAACAGTGCTATCATCCTCACCTCGTGGGATGTCATCTTTTTATTGATAATGTCTGTGTATGACTGGAGAGAAGCTGCGATGTCATCTTCAGAGGTCGCATTTGTCTGCAGATCGATAGAATGTAAGAGATCTCTGTATACCGTTGAAGATATTGAATCTGGTATACTACGAACCTGCGACTTCAACAGTAGTCTCTCCCACACTTGGTAGAATTCGACGTAACCCAAGAGATCGTTGTACCATTCCATTTTCATGTCCCAGTAACTCATCGATCTGCTCGGATGTTCGTCAGACTGATCATCGTTAGCAATCGATTCCATCAATTTTCTAGTCGTCGCGTGGACCTTTGGTAGGAACTTCGTGGAGAAATTGGCTCTTTGGTCGTAGCAATTGACTAGATAGCTAATACTCTGCAAAAACAGCAAAATATTCTTGGTATCTTTGTACTGGAACACGGATGGAAATTGAAGGTCCATGATCAGCGTCTCATTAAATTTAATCTGGAAGGAATCTGTCAGTTGTACAATATCTTTATATTCATCGAAAAATGCCTTGAACTCGTTTAATTTGGTCGTTATGTTTTCATCTCTGTAGATCTGCATGATCAACTCTAGTAACAACTTCCAAACGTACAACTGTGGTCCCACAACGTCGCATCGTATACTCTGGAGCGCTTTCAGTAATTCGGGCATAATTGGGTACCTCTGCTGCAACAAATAGTTGGTGTATCTGATCACCAAGAACGCGTACCAGTGAGGCTGTGAGTTGCGATGCTTCTCCGCAACACTCCTGAGCAACGTATCAAATTTGCTTCTCGTCAGTCTGTGTTTTCCCAATTTGGAGTTCAGCACACAACCGACGTACTCGAATACGGACACCCAGTACACGGCATTCCCCTGGATGACGCCGTTCAGGGAATCTATCAGCTCCTCGCAGTTACGCAACGCTATCCTATAGTGGAACTTATCCCCCCGATGACTCTCACTTCGTCTCAGTGGGATCTCGTACAGCAACCAGTACTCCACGTACATCTTGCCATCGAGCAGATCCGTATGGTTCTGCAACCGCTCCCGCAGCGCCGACAGGAAATTCTCAGCCATGTCGTAATTTGCCGTCTCTTGTACCAGCAGCCGCACCAACCGCAGTGTCACCGTAACATCCTGGTCGACAGAAAGAGCGAACTGCTCCTTAATAGCGACAAGCGTCCTGATGGCCATCTCGATAAGCGCGTAGTACTGCACTAGCTCTCCCTCCCTAGCCACCAACCGCGAGCCCGAGTACGCCGCCGCCTCATACTCGGCTGCCAGTGCATACCACCGCGAGACATCCATTCCAGAGTGCCTATACAGGTCTAGCCGCAGTAACTATCATGTCCATTGCTGTTATTAAAGCATTAAAGGTTAAATAACCGCCAAAGAAACGCACCCACACCCCACACCCAATTTTAGACCCCATACACCACGCTTTATTTGTTTGAAGAAACTTCCACTCTAGTATCGATGGTTATAAGTGAACCATTCCTAGTGTTGGTGGCCGTTGGAAATCGGTAGCAGTGCTGTTGAGGATACTGTTGGTAGTTGTTGTCCCCCCGTGTGTGTTCGACAAGAGGCAGTATGGCTGAAGAAGGGCGTTTGGAAGAGTTCAAGAAGGCGAACAAGATCATATTCGACCCGAACACGAGACAGGTCTGGGACAACCAGAACACGCTCACGGACGGAGGTGTGAATGGCAATATGAATAGTAACGGCAACGGGGCCGACGCCGTGGAGGTGAAGAGGAGTAACGAGGAGGAGGAGGGGAACGTGAACAGCCACGAGAACGAGGAGGGTGGCGCGACCTCCGGGATCGTGCCGACGCTGCAGAATATCGTCGCGACAGTGAACCTCGGGTGCCGGCTCGACCTGAAGACCGTGGCACTGCACGCGCGTAACGCGGAGTACAACCCGAAACGGTTTGCCGCTGTGATTATGCGTATCAGGGAGCCCAAGACGACGGCGCTGATCTTCGCCTCGGGGAAGATGGTCGTCACAGGTGCCAAGAGCGAGGACGACTCTAAGCTTGCCAGCAGGAAGTACGCGAGAATCATCCAGAAGATTGGGTTTGCCGCAAAGTTTACAGATTTCAAGATACAGAATATCGTCGGGTCGTGTGACGTTAAATTCCCTATACGTCTCGAGGGGCTTGCGTTCAGTCACGGTACTTTCTCCTCGTACGAGCCTGAGTTGTTCCCAGGTCTGATATATAGAATGGTGAAGCCGAAGATTGTTCTGCTAATCTTCGTCTCGGGAAAAATTGTCCTGACGGGTGCGAAGCAGAGAGAGGAAATCTACCAGGCATTCGAGGCCATATATCCTGTGCTGAGTGAGTTCAGGAAGATGTAGTTATACGGCGGTAAAAATTGGATGTGTGTATGTGTTCCTGTGTGTATCTAATTGTTGTATCATCAGAATATATAAATGGGAAGAAAGAAGAAACATTTGAATGCGTATGAATATTAGTTAATGTGCTCGGAGATATTGCCGTATATTTATACTCGATTCCTTTGAATAATAATTATACAAGTTCTCTATCTAACATTAAACACTGTTCATTTTTTAGCAAACTTCAGTTCATTCTCCAATTGCTTCCTAATCTCACGCTCCTGGTGAATCTCCTTGTCGTATTTCCGTTGTGTCTCAGTCAATAACCTTCTAAATTCATTCTTCATTATAGACAACGATGGAGAATTCAAAGTTGGGTTTGTGTGCGTCTCGCTTGACGTCGGGGTCTGGGGAATCCAATTTTCACTTTGGCCCAGGATAGGTGAGCTGAAACTGTTTGACGGTGAACGGAAGATAGATTGGTTTGAGAGGGTATCCTTGCGTGAAGTGTTTGAGTCTTTTCTGTCTGTTGCACTGTGCATCTTTAATTCGGTATCGTGCAATTTTTGTTCCGTTCTCGCCAAGTTTGAATGATAATTTAACAGTTTCTCTTGCAACTCTTTATTCGTTCTTGTTAGCTTCTCTATATCCTTCATGTATTCGACACGGTCATTTTCAAATTGCTTGGTAAGAAAATTGTGCGCCATTTGAAGATCCTTAAAAGCCGTCGTCATTTCATCTAACTTTTTGTTTGGATTCTCCCCCGTTGTGTCTGCTCTGGTTACGTGTTGATTTTGCTCTATCTTGGCAGATTCTATGATAGAGTCGATACTATTCTTTAGAAACTCGACGGGGTCATTGACATTTTCACTGGGTTTTACCTCAATCCCATTCTTGATAGAGTTGGACAGTAGATATGACGTTATGTCTCGAAGTATATCCTCCTGTTGGCTGTCTCGGTGAGAGTAAGAGTGTGTATTGCCACGATTTTTCGTGCTTGGGTCAGTAGTCGATCCCTCCACAATTGGATTATTCGTTGTGCGAGTGTTGGGATGATAGTTCATTATATTTTCGCCGTCTGCAACATGACTACTCTCCCGATGGCTTGTAATATGTGTCTGATTGAAATTCTTCAATTTTGACACATCCATATTTGTCCCACAGATAGACTCCAATATTAACAATAATTGGTCGTACCACTCCTCTGACCTCAAATCTAGATTCATCAATTTGTCAAATGTAATAGGATCATCGATTTCTTTCCCCTGTTTATACATTTGCAATTGAAACAGAGCATACTCGCTGGCCAATTTCTTATCTAGATCTAATTCCTTTGTCACGGGGTCCACAAAGAATAAGTAGTCTGTCTGGTCGATGTCTGTAAAGGGCCTGTCCCTAGAGGACAGTTGTGAAGAGGGATTATTCAAAAACTGTGATAGTTCGGTGGGATCCAACGGATATTCATCATAGCGCTCAGCAGTAAAGAGTAACGGATTGGCCTTCTTCAGTAATGTCAAATCTAGCATCGCGACGCATGTATCGTGGCCTCTTATGACCCTCGAGAGCTTGTAGAATTGAGTAATTCATATTCAAATTCAATGAAAATAGTTGAGGAAAATAGCGGTTCCCTCGAACATAAAATTTTTTTTTCATCTAGTCTTGAAATGAAACAAAGGTAAATTTAATATAGAGATGGAGCAAGTGGTTAACACCGGTTCACCTGCGTGTTGAAGTGAAATAGACTCTGTCAAAGTCTCTCTCTGTGCAACCAATTTGAATCTTCTAGAAAACTACCCTACTTGGACCCCTTTCCTTGGTTAGTATTTTATCAGGAATATTATATTCTCATCGAGACCATAATGATACAATTAGACCATACGATAGAACTGTTGAAACAGGGGAAGCATATACCGGAGGATACGGTGTATTTTCTGTGTCTTAAGGCGCAAGAGCTCTTTATGCATGAGGCGAATGTCACACATGTGGACACGCCGGTCACTGTGTGTGGGGACATCCATGGACAATTACATGACTTGCTGACTTTATTCGAAAAGAGCGGTGGTGTAGAGAAGTCACGATATATTTTCCTGGGAGACTTTGTGGATAGGGGTTTCTATTCCTTGGAATCGTTTCTGTTGCTACTCTGTTTCAAACTGAGATATCCAGACCGCATGACTTTGATTCGAGGCAATCATGAGACAAGGCAAATTACGAAAGTATATGGGTTTTACGACGAGATTATGAGAAAATACGGTAACAGTAATGTATGGCGATATTGTTGTGAAGTATTTGACTATCTATCTCTAGGGGCGATCATTAATGAGAGTATATTCTGTGTCCATGGAGGCTTATCGCCAGATATATCTACAATTGAAGAAATACGGTCAATCGATAGAAAACAAGAGGTCCCCCATGAGGGTGCAATGTGTGATCTTTTATGGAGTGATCCAGATGATGTGGAAACGTGGTCTCTCTCTCCGAGAGGTGCTGGTTTCTTATTTGGAAAGAATGAAGTGGACAAGTTTTTACATGACAACAAAATGGAACTTATAGTAAGAGCCCATCAGTTGGTGATGGAGGGCTATAAAGAAATGTTTGATGGAGGGTTAGTGACTGTGTGGTCGGCACCCAATTATTGTTACAGATGTGGTAATATCGCCGCGGTATTGAGGATTGAGGACGATTTGGAACGCAATTATACATTATTTGAGGCAGTTCAGCCCCAAGACGGTGTTGGAAATGCAATAATACCCACAAAAAAACCACAAATGGATTATTTTCTCTAGATCTTAACAATCCTCCTAAGCCGTCCAGAAAGATATTCAGCAATATTCTATGAATCGAATAAATATCGCAATTGACGTAACTTTTGATATTCGACCATAAAACAACTTTTCAAAATAGGTCCTAGGCAACTAAATGTCACATAATCTTCTATCAGAAAAAAGGTTTCTGCTTCTCGATAGAATATATTGGTCTCTTAAGTCAGTTCATTCTAATTAACTCATTATTGTATGTTTTTATTCGATTTTGCATTAATCTCATTTTAGTACCAGTTAAAGCTGTCACGTTAGAGCAATAACTCAGTTTAAAATCATCATGCATGTGTATTATATTTATAATTCATCTAGTACCTTTTAATAGTGAAAAATCATCTATCGGGAATGCTTTGTCAAGCTAAAACTCTCATGATACCTATTTTTGTATAACTGGTTTCCTGATAAGCACTATGTTAGGCGTACTAAATGAAATGCAAATTTTAGTATTCATCAATGAGTGTTTAAATGAGTTCAGATATTAGTTTCTTCGTTGTGCAGTTGCATTGTAACTTTTTGGGCATATATGCTCTGTTATCTTTTTTTGTTTCCTCCTATTTAGTTGGATCAAATTCACCCAGAGCTGTGTTTTAACTATTGGAGATGTCAACGCATTAAAAGCTTGATTATGTTTCATATCCTTCCTCTCCAATAAGATTGTCAATTGTTCGTGGTTTATTTTTTGATTACATTTGTTAGGAATATGAACTTTGTGTCTTGTTCAATTTTCCAAGACTTAACTTCTCGTCAAGTAAGGTGAGGTCGCATAGGAACAACCTCAAAAATTATTAAAGCTCGGCAAACAGATATTTTATAAAGAATGATATCAGAATAATATACTCAGCACTTGATAATCTCATGTTCGGTGATTCAATCACCCTGGTCTTAAATTGCCGCTTCAGAGTTTCCTGTGTGACATTGTTGAACAGCTACAATGTGGGCAACAATAGCAGAAGAGCGAACATGTTCGTCCTGAGATTTGAGATTTCTAGGGCTGAAAACTAAGCTAGGGTTAAAAAGATTCTGTGACCAAGACAGATTATGAGAGCCTGATATTATATCTCCTGCAGTAGTCTATTCTTGAAGCTACACCTACATAAACATCAAATATAGCTGTAATATACTGATATATACCCTTTAAGGATTAAACACCTCACTGTTTTGAGATCTAAATTTCAGCCAATAAGATGTCAATATGACAAAAAAATAACTCTGGGGTATCCAGCTTGATTCTGATTGGTGGGTTACGTTTTCTTACCCGGTCGCTAGACACCCATACATTTTTGGTACCTAACACCCATACACTATGCACAGCCGCTTACTCACGTGACATTAAAACTGACCAATCAGCACCGAGCTTATTACTAATTGACAAAAAAAATTATCTTGGATCTGATTGGTCAGAAAATTTGTTACCCGGCTATATCAAAACCCAGACACCATGCACATCCGCACGCTCACGTGACAGATCAAGAATTTCCTTGATAGGAAAATTCCGATAAGAGCTTGACACATTTATTGACACATTTATTATTTCCCAAAAGGGTATAGATCGCGATCGGATCTTGACACATTTTATTTATTTCCTAATCGAGTAACATTCTTGATTGGATCTTGACACATTCTTGAAAGGGTCCTGAACTCGAGCGAATCTTGACACATTTCCTAAATAGGTAAAGATCTTAATGGGGGTTTCCCATGTTTCCTAAATAGGAAATAACATAGTTTTCGAACTTGACTCATTCCTAAGATGCAATGACGTTATTTGGATCTTAAAACATTTCCTAAAAGGGTAATTCCCTACATGACTTGGGAGCTGTTTTTCAACCAATCAGATGAGACTATGACAAGGTATTTGCCACACTGTTAATGGGCACGATTTTGATTAATGGATCCAGGAAATTAATTTGAACACATATTGTCACTTGGACAACGTTTCGCATCCAGGCAAATTCAATATAGTGGTAAGCGAACTCAATATGGTGGCTACAGATATGGCGAGCGGTCTTCAGCTTATCAGAGGATATGCTTCTTATGCCTCAGGTAGAAGTAACGCGAGATCCGTGATATCTGTGATAGTAGGCTTTGACGTTAGAATAAAGAGATATAGCACAGTAAAAAGGTTAGTCTGTTGACGAGGTTGTGCATCAATTTAGTACGAGAGGTAGGAGAAGAATGTAAATGGCAGGATTAACACTAAAGTAATCAAGAAAGGGTAGATTAAATATGAGAGTGAACAGAAGTTCTAATCCCAGTAGTGATGATATGTCAACAAAAGGTATGTCTGCACAGTATAAAAAAATATAACTATCCTCAGCTGCTTTTATTCGAGAAATAAGGTAATTGTTGTCATTCATCTTATAATCCCTACAAATCCCTTAAATGGTGTTGGTTTCCACTATTTTGTTATTTGACTGGATAAACTATGCCAAGACCGCTAAATTTTTATTACACCTCTGATGGTTTACACTATACAACACGTTACTCAACCCTCCCCTCTCATATTATCGTCGATAGGAAATGGTAATACTCCCGGTATTAATGCCCGATTTGGACGCTTCTAAGAAAGAACGAAATGAAAGAAACAGGGAGAATAATTCTTAGCTACATGATCTTCACGCGATACTAAGGGATAATCCATACCCTGTATGTTCAAACGCGAAATATAGTCACACCTCAGGATGCAATGATTTGGAACCACCCAAAGAGATGTTGAGGCACCGGTTCCTTTCGAGTTTTGGAATTCGCATTTAAGAGCATAAATTATCGCTATTGTGCCAACGTAAAAAAAAGCAGCTACACGGGGTTCATCAAGAACAATATTGATATATAAGGAAAAGGGAGGTTATTCAGGGTTATCTGGGAAATCAAAGCTTGGAAAGTAATGGATGATATGGTCTTTCCAAGATGAACGAAAATTATAGTAAGCTAGATTGAAAATAGAGGCAATTTAAGGGAAATACACCGAATCTCATCAAATATTTTTACCACCTACTACTGAAATCTTCCAGAGAAGATACCCATTTAAGTGGTCTTTGAACCTGAAAACTACTATACAGCAAAGGTTTTTTTTTGTGCTAGGGAGACCATCTATTGGGTGTCAAGAGGTGAAGAGTTTTTTTCCGTATGATTCAAGTATCGTGTCCAAATGTTATAACTTGATTTTCAATTCTTTTACACGAGGGTAGTACTGTCGGCTTGAAAATTTCGTATTATGCAACCCTTGATTTTATTTTTATCATATATAATTAAATGACTATAATCTGGTTATATCCTCAGGGATATGCTGGTAAAATGTATTCACAATACAACCAAGAACATCTTTATTAAGCTTGAATAGTTACATATTTCATTTTTTCTTTCAAGATTCGTTTTGGGAACGTATGAGCCAACTTTATAAGGTTGGATGGGATTGTTGGATGGATTGTTCTCCTAGGAGGCATTAATATCAACGCTATCCTTTAGGTTATCACTTTTATCGTGATTTTGAGCAACTGAGGGTGATATGAAGCAGTTGTGAAAATGTCACTAAAAAAAAACGATTAAATTCTTATGTGATAACCTCTCTCTCACTAACTAGTATACGTTATATGACCGCTTTGATCTTCTTTCACTACGGTCATGTTAATCTTGCACAGAACCATTTTATGGGGATCAACATTGCCTCATATTTTAGTCAATAATCTTAATAAATGGTATTCACCTATTTTTAATTTGTTTGGGCTACGTCTTTCATTCTCTTTTCCCCGTTATCTCGCGAGAATTGTCGATAATTCTAAAGGATCGATTGAAGTATTGATATTCTGCAAAATCTCTCTGGGTAACAGGTTCAATTTCAGAGGTGGTTCCAACTCTTTGTGGAAGCATGCATGTTTTATTTTTTCTGATTTGACAAATAAAGTCATTTAGTTCTTATGTGCGCACCAGTCACGAACATATTTCCAAATTATGCTGTTTGAAATCTCCAATGTGTAGTACATCTTATATGGGTCAGCAACATTCTGCGGAATAACATAATCCTTTGTAGAAGAGTTGACATAATTCCATTGAATTACGGTAACTCATCACATATTTCGTAGATAAAGAGATATAAGATACGTCATGACTCTTTATCACTAGTGCTAATCCAATATGGATATATTCGTCCTTCCGTTTCTGATACTTAACTATCTTCAAGAACCCATTTGACCTTTTCCCTATTATTCTTCCCCTTTTGTTAGATGATCAACAAGGTAATATATATAAATGATCGGTAGACCTGTGATGGAGCTGAAAAGAATCACGTATGGGAGGAGTAAGGAAAGCGTAACACCCTAATTCTGACCAATATTGATTCGCAATATGTAGAATTCTGTGACTGTCATTGGTGGAAATCCCCTACTTCTATGTCACCCGGAGACTTCAAATTGAATCGTTACTCGCTAGCTTACTCAAATATGATCTCTGAATAGGGCATATAGCTGCCATTAAATATGACAATGCTCGCAGCCTAACAGACGAGGAACCCTGATAGTGTAAAAATGAGGATCTTATGTCACATCGTTCAGACTGGCTCATCAGGCCAGACCAACTCTTCTTCTTTATCTTCTCAATCTCGTCTCTCGCATGAAACAGATAGAAGAAAGACATATGGAGTTACTAGTTGTTTGAGTTATCCATGGTATCAGGGAATACCTTCGTGTCGTTAAATTTGTTGTTTCCTTTCTTGAGAGCGATAGTCGTGATAGGTTCGATGAGGGTGATGGATAAAAGCAATATTGAAAGTTATACCGATTCTAAGAATTGAATATGCTCTTTCTCCTCTTGATGCAGTGTAAGTCATAAGCCTGTTTTACACAGTTAATGAAAGTAAAGGCAATCCCCAACCTTTCCTGGTTGTGGCCCGTGGCATTTGTTAGCCACCTCTTGAATGTGAAAATTCTTCTCCATAAACGTCAAAGTAATGATCCTAGGCAAACATTTAGTTCCTGTAAAGTAGTGGGTATTAGGCAAACATACCATGATAACTTCGATCGTATAAGAGAGGAACAGAACCATCAAGGCATGTTCCACGACAACCAGTCCTCCAGATATGGCATGCATTCGTCAAAAAGGTTAACGTAATTGGTAAATACGTCTTCGTGAATATCCAGTGGGTGAATCATAGTGTAAAAGCTATGATACATTTCGATATACAAAAAGGTACTCAATGCCCCATCCATATGCTCCCATAGCTGTTGAGGGGTTTTGAAAACCCTACCTCTGGCTTCCAATGGCATTTCCGCTTAAACAGGTCAACAGAGTAGTCATCTTCCACCCGTTATAACTTGTACCTTCCTAAAAGTCGCACACGATGAAAGCAAGCTAAACCACTCTCTTTATAATTACGATCATGTTATTATTAACGCCATATCGTATTGTTCCTGCTACATATCGTCTTTCTTCTGCAATTGATACCAAATGGAAATAAACATAGGGTCCTGTAACGTTTCAAATTCCACTATATGGAGTAATTGTAAGTTTAGTTGGTCGTGGCTTATGATATCTCCTGATGTTAAACCACAGTGATACAGCTTTCGACTCAGCCAATTAGCGTGATTTCCTGGGCCTGGGATGTATTTCACTGTAAAGGCTAACTCTGAGATACTATTAGTATGTTAGTCTTTGTGTGATACTCTTCTCTGCCAAACTAATCTTCATGATTTGACCTTTAATAAGAACATGGGTCCCGAGGTAGGTTTGTTATCTGTAGAAGAAGTGACGAATACCACCTTCTCTCCAATGGGTTGATTGTAACGCCAATATTGTGCTGATATCGATGCCGATAACATTCATTGTAAGCACAATTCGTTTAGGTTCGTAACGTTTAGTCGTATATTCATCAATCGTTTCAATAGCTAAAACATTTTGGTTTGCGCTGAACTCCATGCGTAAAAAATCTTAATGATGCATGTGCATCTGACTACTATTCGATGAATCTTCCGTAGTAACCAACCGGACGGAATAACTGCTCTATTCGCTCGATTTCCATGGAAATCGACTGTTTTTATGACACGCTGTGCCTCCTCTGAAATGCTAAATGTTCAGCTACAAGAGCATTATTACAAGTAGTATTCAACTTCCATTGTTGACTTCTTAGAGTGTTCTCTAAACTTATCTCGAGGAGGACATGTTATTCCTTTGCATGCAGAGACTCTATATTTACAGCATTTCCTTCCATTTCGAGACGATCAGTAATTTAATGTATGGGACGTTTTGGATCCTAAAATTTCTGTGAACATTGGAAATCTATGTTAGCTGATACTGTTCCTAATGTGTTTGCCGAGAGTTATGCACAGTCTTTCCTTTTATGACAATAAATATTCCACCCTCTAGCATAAATATCTCTGGATGGACGAAAGAGATAGTTCAGTTCTCAATAATTAAGATCTTTCCAGGCACAGTTCCTCTGATTTTACCTTATGATAGCAACATTTCCAGTCGCTCCTAATTCATATCTTACAAACCAACAGTTTATAATATGTTGCTGATGGAAATAAAACGAAACTTTGACCATACTGAAAAGGTTCGTTATCAATTATTCTTCTGCAGCTCAGTTTTCACTATTAATACGATATAGCTACCACTTGTCTTGTATATTGGTATTCGCTCTTACTGAATCTGCTGCAGATATATTTCGCATTGGTTTGAGAATAATGCTTTCTAACACCGGTTCTCAAGCTTCAGACAAATCAACATTCCCTGAATCACATTGAGTAGCATTGGCTTCATAGCCCACAAATAATATGACTGCTTTGGGGGGCATACACAAACAGTCTATGGATTATCATATAATGGTACTACGATATGTTAGTTGTTCTCCCAGGTTCCTCTCATTCTGCTCTTTCTCCGACATTGGTACCGTGGATTATTATCTATAAGTCATATAATGCCAGATTTGCCGAATATCACTGAAGATTTTATAAGTGATAATAGTTAGAGTGCAGTTCGGTAGAATAAACTGACAGCATTTCAAGAAAATTTTCACTCCTGAAATATTTCAGCTGATTCGAAAACAAAGTGGGTTTTAACTCCATTCACGAGAGGAGAGCGTGTCACAACGAGGGCGGCAAGGGTTTACTTATCTTAGAATAGTACCAACTTCCCTTGTCTGGCTGAAGAAGACTTATTCCCATAGAATAGACAATCAGTGCTCCAAACTATGCTGAGCGTGTTACAGTATCAAAAAATCATTTCACATAGTATTTGCTCGATTATATGATAAGGATACAGTATATCTCTGCCATTTTGAACGTATTAAGATAGCGTCAATGAAACGGATATATATATATAAGCGGCTCTGTTAATCTAGAAACATTTCCTGATAGTTCTCGTGTAAGATTCATCTGACTCCCAACTGACAAGTTGTAATATTGTTGGAACTTTCAGTCTTCGCCATAGTCAATTATTTGCTCCACCAATCCGCTTCATTCGCCATATTCAGGAACTTTTCGTGCTTTTTGCGTCATAGTTCAATACATCCCGTCCTCACCAAGTTGTTCGTATCACTATAGCCTTGTGGTTTCTTCTCTCAGTTCAACAGATTCCCACTATTTTCAATTTCTCACATTGCTCCATTGTAAGTATTAGCTGTTCAAACGTCTCTGCTGCCTGGCTGAGAATCATCTACCATATAGCACCATCCTTCGCCTCCGACGATGTATACGGCCAATCAGATCAGCTTTTACTTAATTATGGGGTATTTTAGAAGTTGATGTAGATGCAGCCTCCATGACTAAACAATCATATGTTGCAATGTTAACTATGAGGCCTTAACTCCCAGTTCTTCCATCTGATTGGCTAAAATTTTTCTACTTTTGCGTACCGGGTAACGATTAACGGACCAATCATAAATCAGTATATTAACTATGAGATAATAAAGCTGAAACGCTCCCATCTGATTGGCTAAAATTTTTTTACTTTTGCGTACCGGGTAACAACTAACTGACCAATCAAAACTTAGTATATTAACTACGGGGCAATTCCCTTGTATTTGATTGGCCAGTTTGCCAGGTCACGTTTTTTGACGGATGTATGGGTGTTTAGGAACTGACCAATCAGCAACGAGTATTTTAACTATGGGAAAACCTATTAGTCATCAAATTTTTAAATCTTTGATCTGATTGATCAGTTTGTATCACGTGGTGTACTTCCTATTACAGACATTGTCCCAAAGAAGAAATCCAGAATTACCCGATTAGGAAATTTCTAAAAGCCACGTGACAAGGCCCGGTCACGTGGTCTAAAATCATTTTTAACCCTAACTTTTTTTTGGCACTATAGCCCTCTGTATCTCGGGCCATAGATAATTTTAGAAACCCAGCTTTTGAACTTAAGCTCCTGAGGCCGATATTAGTGCGCATGCAAAAAACCGCGTTCCAAATGAACCTCTGAGTCGAGATATAGAAAACGTGGAAAAATCGAAAACATGGCAAAGGGGGGGACCTTGGTTTCGCGAATTTTTCGACACCCAGACCCCCAAGATGGCCTAATCGGGCCATTTTTCGGTTTTTCGGCGGCTAAGTGCGATTTTTAACAAAAATAAGCATTCCACCCATCAACCAGGGGTTTGTTTACCTCCGCTTTTCCCTGCGCGATTCCTTAGAAATCCACATTCTTGCTTTGTTTATTTTCCGTTAGCCGCCGAGCTAACACCCACATACCGCAAACAAGAAAAATTAAACTTTTTGTCCCCATACTGTAGAAAAACGTCGAAACACCACTTTTCGCTCTTAACTATGGGCGCCATACAAATGTTTTTTGGGAAATTTTTACCTCAAAATTTTTTTGCTCCAAAATTTTTTTTGGCCAAAAATAAAAAGTTAGGGTTAAAATCTTAGAAAATTTTTGGGGGGGTTTGGAGTAGTTGAAGTCAAGGTTGTCGGGCTGGTCCGGTTATGAATGTGGAAATCGATGTCTCTCGATTGTGATGACGATTGGGGTGATGGGTAATGTGACTGCGCTGATTACTATTCTGGTGTCCGATTGTTCGGGTTGTGTCTGGTTCTCGAGATAATGGCGGTGGCAAATTCAGGGGTCGCCCGCTGTCCTGGGTGCCACAGAGGTGCTAGAGTGGTGGCTAGAGTTGGGTGTGATAGCCCGTGGAGCGTTCTATCGGTCCCCCGAGTATGGGTTTCTCAAGTTTGGACCTGGTCGAGATATCGTCGTTAGTGCTAATAAGGGGTAAACAAGGGGTACCTGAACATGAACAACATTTGCCGCCCAACAAGAGTCACAGAGACGCAAAGAGGCTGGTATAACTGTACAACCGTGGTTCCTGAACAGCCTCGTACTAGTTAGATGTCCTAGATACGCGTGGTCGTGGAGATAATGTTGTTCATGTGTTTTTGTTAAGAGTGAACTTATCTCCTAGACCAGACACATCTACACAACCAAAAATGTTGTATTAGATACGTCAGTTGTTGGGATACCACCTTAATGTTTAACATGGTTGGAATCTTCATTGTGCTCCGAGATGTTGTTGGTTTTACACTTAGACATAAATGCCTGTCTAACCCCGCAGATCTACTGAATAAAAGGGGAATAAACTATTACAGCTGTTTACCCCAAGTGTCGTATGATGTCCCTCATTTTGCAATTGCTAACTATGGGTTCTTCGTGAGATATCGACCGTTAAATATTTTGAAATAAGACCGCATGTGGAAAGTTCCTTTGCTATGCCTGCGTTACAAAAAATAGTCTAATATGATTTCAGGTGGAGTGCAAAGAGGTTCGTACAACTTTGAAGTCTGTATCTTCTTTGGATCTTATGGTATGCTAACGTAAATGTTGTGAAAACAATCGTCTCTTGAATCACGAAATCGCCACGGGTATACATATGTTTAATCGCGAAGTGATCTAACAAGACAGTTATATGGACCAAGTATTGTTGATCTACCACTTCTTTCTCTTTTGGGCAAATATGAAGGTACGGTTTTTTTCGTTAAGAGGGGATTTTTCTCCTAGATGGGACATGAAAATTCAACAGAGACTATTCCGTTTGATACATTGGCCATAGGGCTACGGCCTGCATCTTCCGTATTATTGGGATCTTCCTTGTATCCTGAGCTATTGTCAGTTATGTATTCTAACAGACATGTCCATTTAATACTGCTAACTTGCTGAACATATTGAAGATAACAAGTCCAATATACTAAACCCCTGCAGATTGTGGGATTTATAGGAATGGAATCTCAAGAAAGCTTGTGTGCTCAAAATATTTGCAGATAAATTCTCAGGAATAAGACCCAGTGGGACGAGCTATTCTGATACATCTGGCTTACAAAAAGTAGTCTAATATGGGTCCAGGTACCATGCCAAGAGATTTGCACAGCTGTGCCACCCGTATCTTCTTCGGATTTCCCGATATGTCAAAGGAGATTTTGCCAAAACAATCTTAGCTAGAACCACCAAGCTCTAAGGAATATTATTATGTCAGGTGTCAAAATAATCTTACGAGACGGTATTATCTACCATGGTATAGTGCCTCTCCACATCCTTTGGTTTTCGATAAATATGAGAGTCCAAAATGTTTGGTTAAGAGCGAATCAATCACCCCAAAACAACGTGCTTACCCACCGAAACATATTCAATTCGATACCTCAACGGTAGGGGTACGGCTTCAACATTGGTAATGGTTTGGATGCTCTCTGCGACTTGACTTATTGGGGTTTGTACATTTTTGACAGATATGATCAACTAATGTTACGAACCATTTGTATAGAAGGAAGATAAGAAGTTCAACCAGTTTAATACATGTGCAGCATGAGTTACTTAATCAAAATACCTCCTAAAATATACTTTGCGCACGAGATATTTAGCGTTTAGTATTGAAAGCTAAGAGTGGAAGTGCAGAGTTGGAAGAACAAGCTTATGTCGAGGAAGGTGATGATAAGAGGAGCCTAGCGTAGTGTTTATAGTCTCATACTACTTTGAGGCCACTAGCCCCTTTAAATGCAGTGCAATGGCAGTAGAAATATTTTTACAAAATATTCCTCTACAATCACCGGATGCCTACCTAACCCCTTAACTCAAATGTTACAGTAACATGAGAGGACGATATAATGAGTTCGAGCAAAGGTATCCATCATAACTATTAGAAACAGGTAGCTATTGCGCTCCAAAAATAATTGCTAAAAGTGTATCTATCCATTGCATTTTTCCATCTAGATGATGCTGTAATGTTAGAGTATGACGCCTTGTAGACAGTCTGGAGATACAGTAGATGTAAGGTTTATATGGGCAACCATTCCCAAGTTATCGTTTCCCTCTGTTACCTGCTTTTTATTTGGTACCTTACTAGTACATTGATGATGTGGTTCGACATCAAAGTTGAAATCAAAGGTTACACTCGTGATACGCCCAACAGTGTCAAAAAAGCCGCAATAAAACGCCTATTTCTGAAATGAAAAAGAAAGAGATTTTGGAGCAAGAAGAAGAACTCTGGGAGTTAATAAACTGTACAATGTTCACAAAAGGATGCAAGATCCATAATCCAAACTTGCTTACTTAAAGATATTGAAAGCAGAGAGTGCCCATCCTTTCTAATCCCAAAGAAAGGCTCATTATGTATACGTGTTGTTCTTCTCCAGGAATATCGGCATATGGTTATGATGAATCATGTTTTGATATAATACTGTAGTGGTTTAAGGGTCTATTACACCTATATCCATATGTTGGAGTCGCAGTAACCATTTCTAAATGAGAGAACTGCAGTTGGATAATTTGATCATTCTCAGTTTCTGCTTCGGATTTTCAGGCTTTCTTACTCCAAAGGGTTTGGCTATCCCAATACATCCATCTCCATGCTCCAAATATCAATTTGGCATTGTACTTGACTGACCTTTTATCTCGATACACGGTCCAAATCTCGTTTTTTCTTCGCTAAAAAAATAATACGTGATTAAATAAACAAAAGAATGCCATTGCATTTATTATTCCAAATTCGCGCATCAGCTGTGGAAATATAGACAAAAAGAAACTGAAATACTCTGCAGAAACTTAGATCCGAATGTTTCATTTTGATATTTAACCTCGGACAGAGCAACTAGATATACGTTACATTCTTCAATCAGGAATCACAGACGTCTTGTAGTGTACTGTTAAAAAAAGGTAGAATGGGCTTCCAGATTTGCATAACCTTTCTCAATATTTTCGATGGCGTTATCCGACCACATCAGGGCCAAATCAATGCAGTTGTTTCTACCCTGACTGTGAAGAAAGTACAGATGCTAATCCCCTAACAGCGGATCTAAGAATGTGTACACCATTGACAGCTCGACAATCTCGTATTAAAGAGGTATTGGCTTCCACTATCGCTGCATTAGGAAACAGATTAACCGAAACTACCAACTATAGAACATCTGTTAAGCGAAGAGCAGGAAAGCTGAAAAGCTGATCTATTCATGAAGACAGAGGAGTCTGTTCTGCTCTACATGGTATGAAGATTTCAATAACGGGTGGTACCGTCAATCTTTTAACGAACCTCATGTTGATCGACATCTCTAGGAATATAATCCAGCTGACTATAAGTCCAGTAAATCCAAATACCTGCCATTTTGCTGGTTCAGTGGCCACATTGAGTATTCTACACCTTACTATTGCGATTCCCCACGGGTTAATAATCACTATTCGGGTCAAATATTACTGATTCAGACTGCATTTTTTGGACAGTGGATCCAGGATGAGGATATGGTAACAGTCTACTCCAATACTGCTTTTTGGAGTACTCGAAAGGACCTGCCTTCCCGGTGATTATTGAATTTTTACTGGTTCACATTATTTTTTTCCAGTACGCGAGATTTAGCACTATGACTAACCGTTGTTTCAACGAATTTGCTGTAACAACACTGCTCACTAACTACATTGTCCAACAATTTCAAACGGGATAGTTAGAAAAGGCCAAGTTATCTGTTTCGCGATGTCCTAATTGCTTCTTATGTCTCCTGTTTTTTAAACAGCACCATCCATGACCACTCTGCTTGAATCCATGGAAATATACTTTAGTTTGAACAGAGTGATGTGGTATCTGATGACAGCAGCCTAGAATATTACATCCTTAGCACCCCTCATGGGTTGTCCACACAGGTCTTTCCACCCGAGTAACGAATAGTAAGCCTTAATTTTTAGTCATGTCCGTTGGTTTGTCAATTAGTAGGGTCTCCATTGTACGTGCTCCGTGTGTAACGGTTCTAAAACGAGCTGAGTACCGCTTATGGTTGCTAAACTTGCTGCAGATGTTTATCATGTAGAAAAAGAGACCCAAGTCAAAGGCGATAAAGGATTATCAAGACAAGCAGTATGCAAGTAGTAATAGAGGATTCGAAGCGGCTCTGGCAGTATTGGTACCTGATGCGTATACGATACAAAAGATCAGTCTGATCGCGATGGTACAACCCGAGGAGAAGATCTTCTCTGACCGAGATCGAGAGCCAACAAAGGATCAAATCCATTATTGAGGACACTGAATTGAACCGGTTTGATGCTAACTTTGTTAATCAGAGAAAGTGACTGTTGACATGAAACGCTTACTCTCAATTATTCTGATTATCCTACTAATATTACATTACAGATATCGAAAGATGATTATATCAGGAACATGAAATCTATAGATTTCTCTTACAAGAGACACGCATGACTTTTTGGGGTGACAATGGGAAATGTGGCATACCGAAAAACTTACACCAGTCCTGTGACAACTGACTGTTCCAATCCATCGAGACCGATGAACATGTCGCAGATTTTCCGTTTTCCCCATCAGCTGGGGCTCTGATAAGACAAGAGTGATTATCACATCTTCGAACTGTCAACCGACAACTTCAAGTCATCCAATCTATTTCTCTTATCCCAATCACCCTTTTCTAATTATCATCCCAAACCATCTTCACTCAGGGATATCTGGAATGCATATGAAGGTGCCCATTGCTAGCTACACACTGGGTGTTCCAATATAAATGCTAGCTTAAGTGATGTTTCGAATATTGAGATTAAAATAAGTTTATGCTCGTAGAATGATGATATAGATGCAGCATGGTTTTTAATTTGAAAAGGACCAGAATTGCTAAGCAGTAGGAAGATACTCTACTCAATAAATTCGCTACGCCGTCATGGTATTGAAATTTCTGAACTACTAGGCATGTAGACATGGCTATACATTCTCTCGCTATTTCAAGCTAAAATTTGTTTCACCGATATTCTTTTATAAGATTATACCTTATCCTGCTTCTTACACGTGCTTTGATATAGACAGGTTACTTGACGGCATTGAAATGAAGTTCAGAAAGTATCCAGAGATATGAAGAAGGGTATCACTAAGTGTTTTTTTGGTAACAAGACCGGCTAGAAACTGGGATTGTCTTGTAGCCTAATAAGAATGGTATTATGATGAATTCTACTTTATACTATTGGCATTAATTACTGAATATTGAGTAGCATCTTTGGGACGCTTCTAAGGAGGAAAGTGTGTGCTAACATTGAAATGATATATGATATGGACTTGCTTAATGTTCAATGTATTTCTACATTATGCAGTTCCCTTTAGACACATGATATTTTATTATGGAAACCTTTGAATACTTTGATCATGTCAAGGGTAATGTGTTTCTATCACCAAGGTTACATATAAGCGTCAAGGAAAGTGCCTGCTATCATCATTTCGAAAAATACTTTAGAATTCTCCAACATGATAATTCCGATTATAGAGCCATGATACATAATCATGGATACCTGCTACCATTAAGGTTCAGCGGATAATATAAGCTGGGATATTACCCCTTAAAGAATAATTTCCTTCTTAGTGATAGTCCCTAGATTTATATTCTCTGAAGGCTGTGAAGATATTCCTAGATTGGGAAGTTAGGTTTGACTTAATGTTTCATCCCCTGAAATTGGTATAATTATATATACACTCTTTTAATAGATTCAATTTTGTCGACGTGTTGGATCTCTTTATTTCTACATTAAAGCCCACTCATACGCACCTCATTGATCCCGCGTTAACTATATCTGGGGCATCAGAAGCATCTGCTCTGATTAGCAAAAGACCGCTCGCGACAGTGCAGCTGCGCACTCACCTTTCGACTATCTATATCCAGCCATACCTATCTTGGCTTAACTGTGATGTATATCCAACTGATAGCGTGTGGGTGGTTAATCTCCAGGGTCCATTAATCAGAATCGTGCTCCTTAACAGTGTGGCAAATACCTTGCCATAGTCTCATCTGATTGGTTGAAAAACAGCGCTCAAGTCATGTAGGGAATTACTCTTTTAGGAAATGTCTTCAGATCCAAATAACGTCATCACATGTTAGGGATGACCCAAAACCCAAAAACCATGTTATTTCCTATTTAGGAAACATGTTAAGACCCCTTAAGATTTCTACCTATTTAGGAAATATGTCAAGATTCGATCGAGACCAGGACCCTTTTAAGAATGTGTCAAGATCCGATCAAGAATTTTACTCGATTAGGCAATAACTAAAATGTGTCAAGATCCGATCGCGATCTATACCCTTTTGGGTAATAATAAATGTGTCAAGATCTTATCGGGAATTTTCCTATCAAGGGAATTCTTGATCTGTCACGTGAGCAAGCGGCTGTGCATAGTGTATGGGTGTTAAGTACCAAAAATGTATGGGTGTCTATTGACCGGGTAAGGAAAAATAATCCACCAATCAGATTGAATCTGGATACCCCAGAGTTATTTTTTTGTCATACTGGCAGCTGATTGGCTGAAATCTAGATAGCAAAATAGTGAGTTGTTGAGCCCCTAAAGCGTATATAACAAGGTATCACTGCTATCTTTGATCTTTATGTTAGTTTTAACTTCAAAAGTAGACGACTGCATGCGAAGCAATATCTCGTCACATGACCTGTTTTGGTCACGTGGGTCCAAAGCTTTTTTAACCCTAGCTTAGTTTTTTTTACCCTAGAAATCTTAGATCTCTGGACGAACATGTCCGCTCTTCTGTTGTTGTTGCCCATACTGCCGATGTTCAACATACCAAATAGGCAAGTCAGACGCTGTTCGTTGGCAAAGAAGTAAATAACCTATTGAGCATGACGGAACAGCTGTGAGCTGATCGTTTTTATCCATCAACGTGGATTTTATAGAAGGCAACATTGGTTATCTATTTTCTGATCATTAATCATAGATCACCACCTCACTCCCAAACGTCGTTAGCTAAGCCAGGGTATACTTTTGGGATAACTCCATACGCCATCTTTATTTCCATCAATATGGGGGGGGTTATCGATAAAGTACTTTACGGGAGATAAAGTTGGGCCTTGAGAATTATTTTTAGGCGCCAAGAATTATATTACTTTCGTCTCCAGGTCAGAACGTTTAACCTTTTCTAGATGATAAAGTGTGCTAATCATAGTTCGACCATTGAACGCAATACATCACCTTCTGCTTAGCTCGTTTCCCATCAAATCAATGTCTTCTAGCAGTCGACAGGCAGTAATGAGCGTAGCGATACTCCTGGAATTCAGATTTATTTGTCATGCAGCCGAGAGATCTACCTAATTCAAATTGGTGTCAATTATGTCCGCTTCCGCCTTCGACCCTTCATCTCCATATATTCTTCTACTAACATGAATACTTTCGATAGAAGATCAACTTCCCTTTATCAACGATGACATATTATTTAGGCTATTTTGTCTGCCCCCAAGAAATTCCCCGCTGTTCTTCGTTTTTTCTCCCCGTTACTACAGGTGCCCTGATATTAGAAAAGAGTAGTAGGTCTTTGCTGGACCCATTGACACTATTCGAGAATCTAGGACATCTCTTATCCACGTAGGTTATACAGCTGGTTTGGGAACAAGCCCCTTACATTGTTCAAACCAAAAATATAGTAGTAAATGTTATATTATGCAACCTGTAATTTCTGGTAGAGTAGACGTGACTGTAACAGATCCAGCGTTGGTCCGCCAGGGTGTCGTCGAACTCATAAGAAAGCTAGACGTTAGGTATTATCCTTCTTCAAAGTATAGCTTTAGGAAGAGATACGCTCATGAAAACCAAGATATTAAGTAACATATATCTTAGGAGAAGTGAATGTGTACTAAAAAAAAGAGTCACGATAAACAACAGTGAATTCAAACAGGATAGTAGATCGTCAGTATGATTAGAGATGAAATATGTTAAATCACTGACTAACGCAGAGATTAAGCAAAAGTACACTTCACGGCTCGAGATTGGGGAAGAGAATACCACCGTTACCAGTTAACATTGCATTACGAAGTTCAAAACAGCAAAGCATTTGCCTCTGAAAATTAGTGAATTGTTTTTTGGAGTAAAGAAGGAAAGGTATCAATAAATGACAAGAACAAAGAATTCTAGAGAAATTCCTATTTAGACCTTGGCAGCATTTTTTTGAATATCGGTTACCCTGGAGCGATGTTGCAGAAACACGATGGTATCACAAAGACGATTGAGTTACAAAAACGAATGGGTTACAAAAACGGTTGAGTTACAAAAACGAATGAGTTACAAAAACGATTGGGTTACAAAAACAAATGTTACACAAAAACGATTGAGTTACAAAAATGAACGGGTTACAAAAACGATTGAGTTACAAAAACGAATGAGTTACAAAAACGAATGAGTTACAAAACGAATGAGTTACGAAAACGATTGGGTTACAAAAACGAATGAGTTACAAAAACGAATGGGTTACAAAAACGGTTGAGTTACAAAAGCGAATGAGTTACAAAGACGATCGAGTTACAAAAACGAATGAGTTACAAAAACGAATGGGTTACAAAAACAAATGTTACACAAAAGCGAATGAGTTACAAAAACGAATGAGTTACAAAAACGATTGGGTTACAAAAATGAACGGGTTACAAAAGCGAATGAGTTACAAAAACGATTGGGTTACAAAAACAAATGTTACACAAAAGCGAATGAGTTACAAAAACGAATGAGTTACAAAAACGGTTGAGTTACAAAGACGATCGAGTTACAAAAACGGTTGAGTTACAAAAACGAACAAGTTACAAAAACGATGGTTATACAAAAACGAATGAGTTACAAAAACGAATGAGTTACAAAAACGGTTGAGTTACAAAACGAACGAGTTACAAAGACAGTCGAGTTACAAAACCGATTGAGTTACAAAAACGAATGAGTTACAAAAACGAATGAGTTACGCAAAAACGAATGAGTTACAAAAGTGATAGTTATACAGAAACAATTTTATACAAAGAGGTGGTTACACAAAACCAATTGAGTTACAAAAACGATTGAGTTACAAAAACAGGTTACACAAAACGACGGTTACACAAAAAACGAGATGACACAGAAATTGCTTACACAAAAAGAATAATCGCAACTCAAGGTACACCAAAACCAGATTCAACAAAGATGATGGTTACACAGAAATAATGTGACATGCAAGAATATTACTTACCGCCAAGATGTGGTTTATGTGCTGGAAGCTCCCTCTATTAGGTTACTTTGAATAAGTGGGCTCTTAGCTAGGGGCTCACACTGAGTAGCTTACGGTACATCGGTAACGGTTGGTTGGTCCCGACAGGCCAGTTTGATATCTCCTTTTGAAAATACTTAGAAGACAAACTTGTTGAAACACCGTATTCTGGTTCCTCAA
>PPOK02000055.1:0-78215 GCA_003708865.2 Kazachstania taianensis | reverse complement strand
GGAACCCATACCTTACTAACAAATCCTTTAAGTGCATAATATATGCACTTAACGGGAATAGTAACGTATGTGAATATCAGATTACTAAGATGCAACCAAATTGATAGGTTACATCTCAACAAAGTATAAGCATTGTTGATTAATATAATACAAAAGGTGCAATTATGTGATGTTTATGATATATCGATGTGGAATGACGTTTGATGTAGCCAGTTGACATGATTAATTAGCTCAGGACAGGTTTAAGGGCCGTGAATACATAAAACCTTGTTCAAAAGTGTCAGTGCATTCTTTAGTTGTCTCTTTCTGGTAAATTGGGAGCACTACAAATTACCACGAGTTTCTCAAAACACACCCAGCCTGTTGCGGTCATCATACTTCATAATTTAAAACTACGACGCTTATTCTCCATAGTTCCATTTCCAATAACTGAAACAGACTAGCAAAAGCTAAAAGATAATTCAAATCATAGAGGGTGTTTGGTATTTATAAGTCAGAAATTGTACATGCTCTAGTGTCACACTTCCCGGGCCCACACCTTTGCTATTAACACGCGTTTGAAGCAGTATTTAATGTATTGCCCTTGGAAAGTAGGGGGACTATACCCAGAGGGTGTGGCTCATCCTTTAGACAGTGTTCAGCCTTCCCTTATACAACCAACCAATCCTTTTTCCAACCTTACTGGGAACGGCAATACGTAAGGATATAATTTACTTACATACATTTATATATATTCTAAACCAACTTTTCCTATCATCAGTTCCAAGAAGAAACATCGCTTTAGATCTGCAGCCGGGAAAGCGAAATGAATGGAGACCTCTCACAAATTTAGTAACCCAAACCGGAGTCCATCAGGAGTAATGTCGATGGAGGGATCATGTTCAGAATAAAGAAAGTGAACATCAAATTACACGATTGGGAAGAATAACATGGAGACGATAAGGTACAAGTAGACAGTATTTAAATATACCCATAAACCGACAGGTAGGGTGTGGTATGTATTGACTACATTTTCATGCCTTTTGATGAATCCCTCTGATATCTGCTGTGTGATTGTATGTTAGACTTCCTTATTTCAAGCGTATAAAAAGAATGCATTTAGTTCGCCTTGGGAGGGTAAGGTGAAGTCAGAAGTATCGATCAAAACATAAGTGTTTTATAATCGGGTTAGGTGAAGTTACAAGTATCGATCAAAATACAAGTGATTTACAGATCGAGTTCGGTGAAGTCACAGGTATCGATCAAAATACAAGTGATTTACAGATCGAGTTCGGTGAAGTCACAAGTATCGATCAAAACATAAGTGTTTTATAATCGGGTTAGGTGAAGTTACAAGTATCGATCAAAATACAAGTGATTTACAGATCGAGTTCGGTGAAGTCACAGGTATCGATCAAAATACAAGTGATTTACAGATCGAGTTCGGTGAAGTCACAAGTATCGATCAAAACATAAGTGTTTTATAATCGGGTTAGGTGAAGTTACAAGTATCGATCAAAATACAAGTGATTTACAGATCGAGTTCGGTGAAGTCACAGGTATCGATCAAAATACAAGTGATTTACAGATCGAGTTAGGTGAAGTCACAGGTATCGATCAAAATACAAGTGATTTACAGATCGAGTTCGGTGAAGTCACAGGTATCGATCAAAACATAAGTGTTTTATAATCGGGTTAGGTGAAGTTACAAGTATCGATCAAAATACAAGTGATTTACAGATCGAGTTAGGTGAAGTTACAAGTATCGATCAAAATACAAGTGATTTACAGATCGAGTTCGGTGAAGTCACAGGTATCGATCAAAATACAAGTGATTTACAGATCGAGTTCGGTGAAGTCACAGGTATCGATCAAAACATAAGTGTTTTATAATCGGGTTAGGTGAACTCACAAGTATCGATCAAAACATAAGTGTTTTATAATCGGGTTAGGTGAAGTTACAAGTATCGATCAAAATACAAGTGATTTACAGATCGAGTTCGGTGAAGTCACAGGTATCGATCAAAACATAAGTGATTTACAGATCGAGTTCGGTGAAGTCACAGGTATCGATCAAAATACAAGTGATTTACAGATCGAGTTAGGTGAAGTCACAGGTATCGATCAAAATATAGGTGACTTATAGATCGGGTTAGGTGAACTCACAAGTATCGCATAAAATATAAGTGTTTTGTAATCGAGTTAGGTGACTAGTGCTTTACCTTCAGGCCCTGCACCTATTAGAATCGTTTGAACGATCTCGCGAAAACTTCCCTTGAAGTAGATGATACTCTCCTGGTTACTAACTAATGTAAGGGAACGTGTAAGGAGAGAGCGTCAACCGAGCCTCGGATAAACCAGCGACGATACAATCGGTTTTACAGAATGACGCGATTCATAAGAGCCGTAGGCATCGGAAAGAATTTTTTGTGGGAAACCGAAAAAGTGTCAAAAGTGCAACGGCACGTGGAAAGTGCCTCTCTCCGGTTTCGACCTTTGACTTTATGCTCAGGGTTGCGAATATTGAAGCAGAACAGCTCTGTATTCTGCTCAGGGTTGCGAATATTGAAGCAGCACAGCTCTGCATCTTTGCGCTCTTTGAGGCGCAACTCTTCAACATGTGCATTTGACTAGAACGGTAATTTCTGTAGTGAGCTGCGTTTGACCGCTTCATAAACATATCCTTGACTCATATATATACAGGTGCGATTTGAGAGTAGTACAATCTTCAGTACATCTTTCATAAACATGCATCGACCATTAATACAGCTGTCTCGTGTTGCATCTCGCCCAGTACACCAGTCATAAATATGCATTGAACCATAATATATATATATAAGCGCGACGCGACGCGACACGGTCACGTCTCCTTCGTGAGCTTCTTCAGCTCGTTCAGCCTGTCGATGAGCTTCTTCCTCCTCGTGAGCGTGACCTTCACCCCGCCCTGCACGAACTCCTTATTCGGGTGCTCGCTCGACACCGTCTCATGTGCATTACCACTCCCCGTCCCCGCACTCTTCGCGAGGTCGTAGTACCTGCTGAATATCTTCCTGCGGCGCTGGTTGATGAACCAGTTGGACAGCTGTATCTTCGTGAGCCCCGTGCGTATGAGCAGCTCCCTCTTCTCCTGCGAGGACGGGTACGGGTTGTCCAGATGATCTAACAGCCACGCGTTGAGGACCTGCACTGTGCCCTTCGGCAGGTTGTACCGGGAGCCCCTCAGGGCCTTCTTCTGTTTGTGAGCGGGCGGGTCCGCTGCGTGTTCTGTCTTTGCAGTGGAGACAGAAGGCAACCGCGTGAGGTGTGCTTTCTGTATTCTTTCGAACGCACCCGTGCCGGCCGTTGCGTAATTCTCATTGAGCACGTTGAGGTTACTGTACGACGACGTGTACTGTTTCGTGTTGCTGTTGTGGCGGGTAGTATCCGGGAACGGCAGCGTCGTGACGCCCGCTGCGGACTGCGGGAAGACAGCTGCGTTCGCAGTGTTGCCCTCCGCGTCGAGCGAGCTGAGCAGTGTCTGTATCGATGGCAGCGTCACCTGCGGCTTGAGCGAGTTGTCCATTTGAGAGTGGTGCGAGAGTGGTCCGAGAGCGGTGTTTGTATTAGAGTATCGCAGCGTACCACAGAACCAGCCCGAAACCTTATATACAAACACACTGCACACACATCGAGACAGACCCTTCCAGAACCGGATTGTGGCACCACAGTTCGAACGCTTTTATGTCAACCGTGACAGAAAACTTCGAGGGCCGCTTTCGCCCCCGCGGGTTCTCTGCAAAAGCAATTAAAGTGTCCAGAAATGTGACACTCGGAGGAGTCACGGTTCCGCGGGGAATTTGTGGGGGCGTGGGTGTGCGGTTCCGGTTTCCGGGGGCGGGGTGCACGGGCGGGCGCCACGGGGGGGTGACGTAACCGCGGCGGGTGTGTGGGTGCCCAAACCGGAGCAGCGGTGCACCCACGCCCCTTCACCCACACACCGTTGAGAAGCGGGTATCGCGACACGCCGTTGCCCGGCCCTCCCCGATTCCAGCCCTACTTCACCTCCCCAAACCCTAACGTACAGGCCTGACATGAAAAATTTTCTGGATGAGTCACACGCTCGAGAGTCACTGCTCGAGCACTTGTCCCAGCTGCCACTGCTATCTCTCTTGCTTATCTCGTTGTACTTGTCTCGTTCTCTCTTGTAATTGAAATCACCAAACACGTCCCCAAACACGTCCCAAACACACCAAATGTCCCACCAACCTATGTTCAACGCCACGGGCGCAGTCAACGCAGACGTAGAAGACGTCAGGATCCTCGGATACGACCCGCTCGTGTCCCCAGCGCTGCTGCAAGTGCAGATCCCGGCCACGGAGAAGTGTCTCGAGACAGCTAAGCGCGGCAGGAAGGAGTCTGTCGAGATCATCGCCGGCAGAGACGACCGGCTGCTCGTCATCGTCGGGCCGTGCTCCATCCACGACCTGGACGCTGCCCAGGAGTACGCCCTGAGACTGAAGAAATTATCCGACGAGCTGCAAGGAGACATCCTCGTCGTCATGCGCGCGTACTTGGAGAAGCCCCGCACCACCGTCGGCTGGAAGGGGCTGATCAACGACCCGGACGTCAACAACACCTTCAACATAAACAAGGGCCTGCACGCCGCCAGACAGCTCTTCGTCAACCTCACCTCCATCGGCCTCCCCATCGGCTCAGAGATGCTAGACACCATCTCCCCGCAGTACCTCGCCGACCTGCTCTCCTTCGGCGCCATCGGCGCCAGAACCACAGAGTCCCAGCTGCACAGGGAGCTAGCCTCGGGGCTTTCTTTCCCCGTCGGGTTCAAGAACGGCACAGACGGGACACTCGGCGTCGCGGTGGACGCATGCCAGGCCGCGTCGCACTCGCACCACTTCATGGGCGTCACGAAGCACGGCGTCGCCGCGATCACGACCACGAAGGGCAACGAGAACTGTTTCGTGATCCTGCGCGGCGGGAAGCGCGGCACGAACTACGACGCGGCGAGCGTGGCGGAGGCGAAGGCCGCGTTGCCCGCGGGCTCCAACGGGCTCATGATCGACTTCTCGCACGGGAACTCGCAGAAGGACTTCCGGAACCAGCCGAAGGTGAACGACGCCGTCTGCGAGCAGCTCGCGGCCGGGGAGAAGGCCATCGTCGGTGTCATGATCGAGTCCAACATCCACGAGGGCAACCAGCCCGTCACGGCCGAGGGGAAGGCCGCGCTCAAGTACGGGGTGTCCATCACCGACGCGTGCATCAGCTGGGAGACCACGGACGTCGTCCTGAGGAAGCTGGCCGCGGCCGTCAGACAGAGAAGAGAGGTCAACAAGGCCGCGGCCTAGGCGGGCGTTCTATCTGTACTAATATACATTTACTATCTGTACTAATATACATTTGCTATCTGTACTAATATACATATCGTGAAGAGTATCTGATAATATTGTAGCGAGACAATCCTGACATGTTCGAGGATGGGAAGGAAGATTAGAGTATCGCATTGGGACAATGCTAATATTCGAGGATGTGAGTGGAAGATTAATATCGCATTGGGACATTGTTTATATTCGAGGAGGTGAAGGGAAGATTAATATCGCATTGGGACAATGTTAATATTCGAGGATGTGGGTGGAAGATTAATCTATCCGATAATATTGCATCGAGATAATGCTAATATTCGGGGATGCGGAGGGAAGATAAATATCGCATTGGGACAATGTTAATATTCGAGGATGTGGGTGGAAGATTAATCTATCCGATAATATTGCATCGAGATAATGCTAATATTCGAGGATGCGGAGGGAAGATTAATATCGCATTGGGACAATGTTAATATTCGAGGAGGAGAGTGGGAGATTAATCTATCCGATAATATTGCATCGAGATAATGCTAATATTCGAGGATGCGGAGGGAAGATTAATATCGCATTGGGACAATGTTAATATTCGAGGAGGAGAGTGGGAGATTAGAGTTGCCGAATATTGCATCGAGATAATGCTAATATTCGGGGATGCGGAGGGAAGATAAATATCGCATTGGGACAATGTTAATATTCGAGGAGGAGAGTGGGAGATTAGAGTTGCCGAATATTGCATCGAGATAATGCTAATATTCGAGGATGCTAACATATTCGAGGATGTGAATGGAAGATTAGAGTTGCCGAATATTACTTCGACATAATACTAATATTCGAGGATGCTAACATATTCGAGGATGTGAGTGGAAGATTAGAGTAGGTGAATATTACATCGAGATAATTCTAATATTGGAAGGTGGAGGGAAGATTTGGTGCTTCTGATAATATTGCATTGGGACAATGTTAATATAGTCGAGGATGTGAGTTGAAGATTAGATTAGCCGAATATTGCATCGAGATAATGCTAATATTCAAGCAGTGTAAAGTAAGATTTGGTGTGTCTGATAATACTATATCGTAAGAATGTCAACATGTATTCGAGTGTTCTCCTGTTTAAAACAATTCTAATATTCTGTTCGAAACAATGCTGTTATTCCTGTCGAAAGCAACTCTAATATTCTGTCCAAAACAATGCTGTTATTCCTTTCGAAAGCAAGTCTAATATACTGTCGAAAACAAGTGTAATGCTCTATGGAAGCAACTCTAATGTTCCTGCCGAAAGCACTCTAATGTTCTCTCAAAAGCATGCCTTCCACAAATGCGAATTTTACAATGGGCTGGCAACTACCACAACAGGCTTGGCATGCCCTCATCACTTGTCGAGAATAATGTTAGATATTCGAGTGGTGAACGGAAGATTTGGCGTGTCCGGCTGAAAGCATTTTAGACACTCGACCGGTGTGAATGGAAGATCTGCATGTTCAATCTCAGTATCACTCAAGAACGAAATTAGACATTCAATCGGTGCGAACGAAGATCAGGGGTTTACATGTTACAGCAACTCTAACCTGACTCATCGACCAGAGCTGGAAACCTCGCAAACAGGCTCGCGCCTCTTATCTCTTATCAAGCAACTCTGACTCACTCCATTTCGAGCCATTCTTTAATTAATAAATCTGAAAATTAATTAAATCAATATAAGAGAAGTTAAATTTCATCGATGACACTTTAAAGGGCGACAGGAACATGTTCATGTCTCTTTGGTAACGTCTCTACCGCCTCCATCGCTACTGCAACGCATCCAAACACAACAGAATGTCCGGCCAAATAGTTCACGTTATCGATGTCGAGAGCGGGAATCTCCAGTCCCTAACTAACGCCATCCACCACCTGGGTTACCAAGTGGAATTGGTCAAATCCGCACAGGACATGCACAGCGCCAACCCGGAGATACTCATCCTGCCGGGTGTCGGAAACTACGGCCACTTCGTCGACAATCTCTTCTCGAGAGGTCTGGAGAAACCGATAAAGGATTACATCACCTCTGGGAGGCCCATCATGGGGATCTGTGTCGGTCTGCAGGCGCTGTTCAAGGGCTCCGAGGAGAGTCCCGACAGCGACGGTTTGAAGAATATCGACATGAAGTTGTCAAAGTTTAACGATACGGACAAGCCTGTCCCCCAAATTGGTTGGAACAGTGTCATCCCCAGCGATGATCTCTTCTTCGGCTTAGACCCCTACAACCGCTACTATTTCGTCCATTCGTACGCGGGGATTCTAAGAGACTCCTCGAGTGATGAGGCTGAACTGTTGAAGCAGGGGTGGAAGATCGCAAAGGCTAGATATGGGAACGAAACCTTCATCGCAGCTATCTCTAGGGATAACATCTTTGCTACACAGTTCCACCCTGAGAAGTCCGGTATGGCTGGTTTACAAATCATAGACAATTTCTTGAAGCAAGAAAAGACTAAGGCGCTGCCAAGTTATACTGCGGAGGAAAAGAAGTTACTTCAAAATGACTACAGCAATTACGGCCTGACCAGAAGAATAATTGCCTGTTTGGACGTTAGAACCAACGATCAAGGTGATTTGGTCGTCACCAAGGGTGACCAGTACGATGTTCGTGAGAAAGATGACGGGAACGATGTCAGGAACTTGGGTAAACCAGTCGAGTTGGCCCAGAAATACTACGAGCAAGGTGCCGACGAGATTACCTTTTTGAACATTACCTCCTTCAGAGATTGCCCATTGAAGGACACGCCTATGCTAGAGGTTCTCAAACGTGCAGCAAAGACAATATTTGTTCCCTTGACTGTTGGTGGTGGTATCAAAGACATTGTAGACACCGATGGTACATTGATTCCAGCACTAGAAGTAGCAAGTCTATATTTCAGATCCGGCGCCGACAAGGTTTCCATTGGCACTGACGCTGTCTTTGCTGCTGAGAAATACTACGCTAGAGGGAGACGGGGTGATGGAACTTCTCCCATAGAGACAATCTCCAAGGCATATGGTGCTCAAGCAGTCGTTATATCTGTGGATCCAAAAAGAGTGTACGTTGATGACGCAAGCGACACGAAGAATAAGGTGTTTAAGACCAAATACCCAGATAGTCAGGGACGTGACTTATGCTGGTACCAGTGTACAATCAAGGGGGGCAGAGAGAGCAGAGACCTGGGTGTATGGGAACTGGTCCAAGCCTGTGAGGCTCTTGGTGCTGGGGAAATTCTCTTGAACTGTATTGATAAGGACGGATCCAACTCAGGGTACGATCTAGAACTGATAGAACATGCAAAGGATGCCACAAAGATCCCTGTTATTGCATCCAGTGGTGCCGGTAACCCAGGCCACTTCCAGCAAGCCTTTACAGAGACCAGAGCAGACGCCTGTCTCGGAGCAGGTCTGTTCCACAGAGGTGAATACACTGTCAACGACGTCAAGGAATATCTACTGAAACATGGCCTAAAGGTTAGAATCGATCGCACTACTCTCTAAATAACAAAGAGTCCCTGGGAGGTACAAAGAATATATATATACATTAATAGAAGGTATGAAATACACGCTTGAATATAGTTTAATGAACTTCACATCTCTTAGTCTTTATTTTTTTTAATTAATTTTTCATTGAAAATTTTTTGCGATGAGCTGAAAAGTTCACACATTTTACATCGCTACTATTGAGTTGCATAGAACTATTTATTAGACATCAGCATCATATTATAGAATCCCAAGCACCCCAGAAAATATTAGCTAACCATCATGGCGAGATCTGCAAATTCTAAGGGCAGAAAACAGAGACACGATCCTCTTATGAAGGACCTTGACACCGCCGAAGGTACTTTGAAAAAGATTAAATATAAGAAACAAGCTGCCGGCGAAGAGGAGGATGCAGATGAGGAGTATGTTGATTCAAAGGCCTCCAGAAAGATTTTGCAGTTAGCTAAGGAGCAACAAGACGAGATCGCTGAGGAAGAGGATGCTGAGGCAAAGACCATTGACCCAAATAGTGCTAGATTCAAACATATAAGCTATGAGGACGAAGAGGCTGAAGAGGACGAAGAAGAGCAAGAAGATATCTCTGATTTCGAGCCAGAAGGAGAAAACTTTGAAGAAGAGGAGGAAGTTGTAGAGATCGGTGAGGAGGACGCTGCTTTGTTCGAACAATACTTTAAGAAGGCTGACGACTTCAATGCCACATCAGGTAGCTACAACCTAGCCGATAAGATCATGGCGTCTATCAGAGAGAAGGAAACACAACTAGAAGAAGAGGACATGGAGATGGATGGTAGAGACGGCACCGAAGAACAACAGGCCAGAAGACCCATGGACGGTGTTGCCCTACCTGAAAAGGTTATCAGAGCTTATACCACTGTCGGTACTATTCTGAGGACGTGGACTCATGGTAAACTTCCAAAACTATTCAAGGTTATCCCCTCGTTGAAGAACTGGCAAGACGTTCTTTACGTAACCAACCCTGAAGCGTGGTCTCCGCATATTGTCTACGAAGCTACCAAGTTATTCGTATCCAATCTATCAGCGAAGGAAGCACAGAAGTTCATAAATATGGTGTTACTAGAGAGATTCCGCGAAAACATCGAAACCAGTGACGACCACTCTCTAAACTACCACATCTACCGTGCCATCAAGAAGTCCCTATATAAGCCAAGTGCGTTCTTCAAGGGGTTCCTATTCCCTCTAGCTGAATCAGGTTGTAACATCCGTGAGGCAACCATTGCAGGCAGTGTCTTGGCCAAGGTTTCCGTTCCAGCTTTACATTCCTCTGCGGCGCTAAGTTACCTACTGAGGTTACCTTTTACTCCAGCGACGACCGTATTCATCAAGATTCTATTAGACAAGAAATACGCCTTGCCATACCAGACAGTGGATGAATGTGTGTATTACTTCATGAGATTCAGAATCCTGGATGATGGCAGTAACGGTGAAGACGCCACTAGAGTGTTGCCTGTCATATGGCATAAGGCATTTTTGATTTTCGCCCAGCGTTACAAGAACGATATCACACAGGACCAGAGAGACTTCTTATTGGAAACGGTCCGTCAAAGAGGACACAAAGAAGTCGGACCTGAGATCAGAAGGGAATTATTGGCCGGTTCCGCTAGAGAATTCGAAGAGCCAACTGCAGCTAAGGATTCGATAATGATCGACGTCGAATGATCGAAAAGAGCATGGGGGTATTTAGGCATCGTATAAAAACAATAAGTAACTCTGTATATTATCAATACCTGTCAACGATTCAAGAAAAGCAAGTGTTCAAGACTGTAAACAGTTGGAACTGGCATAAAAATTTCCGCCCACCTACTATCAAACTATGTACTGTGGGATTATAAAAAGCAGTCATTGTTAGCGAAAAGGGCGTGATGGTTAAATCTATTCTGGGTTCCTCGTGTATACGTCTCAGATGCATGGGGGTATGGTTTGGAAGAGGGTCAGCTTTATATAAAGAATAATCAACGGCAAAACGAATATCGACGGCGTGGGAAAAACTCCCACAAGTTGTCGAATCCGTCTTGCAATTGAAGTTAGACTCCACTGAACCAATTCCAAGATGAACAACCGAGCGCTGTATGAAGAATCCTTGGTGTCTTACATTAAGATACAAAGTGATAATCGAAGCTACTCTTCGAAGTGGATAATTTTGTTGAAGCATTTATACTGAAAAAATTGCGTCTTCGGGTAACAAATGGCAGCTTCAATAGGGTTTCACTTTAGATGACGGACCTTCTGTTGATGGTACACTGCCTCTTCGACTCAGGCAGTGTGATTCGGTCCGGTTGTAATATACATGCAGGCTGTTACGACCGTATATGGTGTAATATAGAATTATAGAAAGGAAAAATGCTCAATCACGCCTTCATCAAAGTCCTCGTCTTACCCTTCTTGTTCTTCTTGTTATGCTTCTTGGAACCATTGCCCGACTGCTGTTTGTGGAAGGGCGACGTCAGTTTGCCCTCGACACCGTTCATCTTGAAGAACTCGTTGTCCAGGTCCTCTGCAGCATTATACAGGGCAGCCTGTTTACCACCGTGGGTGACAGAGGAGGCCTCCTCACCGATCTCACCGGCGGTATGCGCAGAGAATGTCAGGTTCTGTAAGTCCCGGGCCAAATCGACTATCTCGATACCCTTGTGTTTTGCGGCAGTGGCAATTTGCTCCCTTCTCGACTCAGGCAATCTTTCAAATGTGTACAGGTCCTTGTTAAACTCCTTGGACTCCTCGATGGTGTAAGGAGTGTCGTCCTCAATGTGTGGGGGAGGGTTGATGTACAGCAGTTTACCATTAACGTAGTCCTTCAGAATGTATCTACTGGCGCGCGACTCGTCAGCAGACCCGAAACCCTGGGTCATGTACCCACGAGCTCTCGCATACGCGATCAGTAGTTCTTGCCCCGTTGGTGTCACACCATCACCACCCTCATCCTTAGTCCTCGTCTGAATGTGGATACCGTAGACCGCCTCCAGGTAGTACTTGGGGATTCTTTCGGCCACCAAGTTGGAGGGCCCGATATAATCCCGGAGTTGATCAATCGGTAAGACACCATTACAGACCAGTTCACCCTTGTTATACGCAAAGTTAGGAAACACGAGACCAGGACAATCACATAGCATGACGGAGTCCGATAATCTGATAGTCTGGAAATGTTTCGTCTTACCTGGGGTAGAGGAGACCGAGACCTTCTTCGCCCCGACAAGAGAGTTGATGGTGGAGGATTTACCGACGTTGGGGTAACCGACCAGACCAATCTGTAGGAGAGACTCTCTGCCAGGGAGAGGTTCTGTCAGCGGGCTGCTGGGGGCCTTGGACAAGAATAGTTCTTCCAATTGATCGATGGTCAAGATCTTGACCTTCTCCCTAACCTCAGCATCAATGTCCTCTCCATCTTCCTCTTTTTCCTCCTCGTGTACAAGAGGTTGTTGCACAAAACCGTCAAGGGATTCCTCGTTTTGTTGTTCTAACAACTGGTTAGCCCTCAACGCGGAATAGAAAGTGAACGATATACCTCTAGAGATGAAGTATTTCGCCCATGTAATTCTCTGACTCCTCGTTAGCAGATCTGCTTTGTTTACCAACAGCAGATTCTGTTTCCTCTCATCCAGTTCCTTGACGTACCGTTCCAAATCGACCGATCTGAACAGCAGGGGATCTCTAGCATCGACAATTTGCACGACAAGATCAGACCTTTCGACAACACGCCACAATTGCTTCCACACTTCGATGTTTCTCTCGAAGGGCGTTAGCAGCAGATCCTCGTGGGATTCCTGTAAATTCGCGAGCTTCCTTCTCCACTCGAGGAAGGCTTCGCTCTCCTGCCTCTGCAACTCGTATTTCGTTGTGGACTCGTCCCAGGCGGGTCTCCTAGGGACAATCAGATCCTTGGCGTGCTCCCTCTGCTTCGCGTTCAACACACCCTTCTGCTCGTTCGACATCCCCATCCCGCGGGTCTTGGCACTATCAACACCACTATCCATTCTGATAATCTTCACATTCGAGTGTCTATCAGCGGTAAAATCCTTATTCGCCAGCTCCGCAGTACTTAAAAACTCATCCAGAGCGGTCTCCTGTGTCACAGAACGCAACTTCACCCAGTCCGCCTCGTGTTTCTCCGTCGTAAACCGCATCTCACCATCCGGGAGGTACTGGATCGCATTCTCTTGCTTTCTGGCGGACTGGATCGCCCTCCCAAGGCCGATGGTGTTCTTGTTCTTGCGGTGCACTGGCTTGGGCCCCTTAGGCGCCTTCCACTTCTTCGCTTGCGGTCTCTCCTTTGGCGGCATCTGTAACTATGTTTGAAAGTGTTGCAGACTGTGTATAGTGTCCTTCTGAGCAACGACTGAAGGTGGCGGGAACCCCGGGAGTTCATCTTCACCAGGCGTTAAAGCGGTAAATTTTTCAGTTTTGCGATGAGCCGTCGAAAGTGACCGAAAGTGGAAATAATGTCAGTAAATAGTGGTTTTATTCGTCAGAAGATGTCGCTACGATGGTGTTGGAAGCTGTTGTGGTTACTTTGAGTTGTTGCAAATAAGTTGCCTGCAATTGGTCGGTTTGTTGTCCTGGTTACTGAGTTTTGAGAGTTGATAAAAGACGAACAGGATTTCTTCGAGGAATGCTGTCACCACAATATTTTCAATTGAAAAGGGTATGAGTATATTGATTATTCTCCTGTTACCTAAAATAGCAGGGTGTTTAAAATATATACTGTTTTAGTGAAGGTCAGGGTCGACCTTTTCGAATTCATAACCACATTTCAAATGTCACTGGAATAGCTAACTCTATTCTGATCTTCTGGGCACCAGTGCAAGAGTAGGAAAACGTAGATATGTTTCCGTACAATAATGGGTATATGTGCCTAATAAATAAAAATTGTGGGACAACGGCCCAAAGAAATTGATGTACAAATATTTTGTATTGGTTTTGCTTCCGAATACATAACTGTTCAGTTATCCAACGGTGACAATACAATGGCCAGGACCGCATAGTTGTGTTGCTTCCTTGCATAAATTAGACATAATAATGATAATCAAGTGGTGATAATACTATGAATACATTACTGTTTATGGAGTTGATTGTTAGACTTTCTGTAATGATGAATTTTGGCTGACGAGTAGAGACGATAATAAGACAAGACAAGCGTTGTTAAATCAGAAAGTACAAAGAGCAGCACATAGTTCCCGTTTTATTTGAATGTACCATTGTTGAATTGGTGGGATTTTTTACCGATTAGAATGATATGGGACATGGAACATGTTTCCGTTGCTTGTAATGTAATACTATGGAGTACACCTATTAATTCGCATGGAAATATATTGAGGTTGGGGCTTATACCTTAACTAATTTAGTTGCAAAGAATGCTACATCGAGTTGAATATGGCACGCAATTGTGAGACCAAAACTACGGCAACCGAAGGCAGAAATGACCTACTTAGAGGTCATTACTCCCGATATGATAATCTCGAATCTATCGTGCCATCCTTTTATCGACCTAAACGGTAGATTACAATGTCTGTGGTTGTCAACGGTTTAGACCATGCTACTTTGTTTTCTTCCGCGGTTTACGACAACTCCTCTTGCCGTGGTGTCTCATAAAAAACTGTTACAAGCACCTTAATCCAATAAATATACAATTATACCTGAACCGATCACATTGATAGATCATTAATCAGCTTCGCTAACTATAATATATCTCCTCAGCTGCCGGACTGTTTTGCTGCTTTAGCCACTGATTACACCTTAGAGGTACTAACTGTTGGAAATATTGTTGTTAAATATTTCTGACGCAGGTCATATGACCTGAAAATGAAAATTTTATCTTATATCCTGACGAGAATAAGAATAAAGCATGTATATTATTAAACTATGTATATTATTTAGATTGTTTAAGAACACTGAAGATTCATCCATATCTCAATTATACCACTAAGTTTAAAATGTCAAACGTTTTCCAATACTAACGATGCTCAAAAGGTCAGTAGACCACATCTGTACCAAATTAGCAATCTTATTATGCTCCATTGCGCAGTGCTACTCGACAATTAAAACCGTAAATTGTATAGCCTACTGCAACTTCCCTATTCGTTTTCTGAAAAGGGAAAAAATACGAATTCAGAAATCAGAGTTTGTGTCACATACTTTTATGAACTTTAGCCTTTTTCTACTTCATCTCTGTCTGCTAATGGCTCTAACTTTCTCCTGTTTTAAACATCCCCAAGAAAGGTTATTTATTATACCAGATTGGGCATTAATAGGGTGCTTCTGCGCCTACATCAAGATTTTCATTGACCTCCTCAAAGCAACCATCCCGGTGTGGGTAGAGGTCACCATTTTCGTGATAACAAATCTTTTTATTTTAGCTGGTATTGGTCACAGTACCTACCGAGATGTCAAAAATTTAATCTCGGTGGGAAAAGGCTTCGCCGCAGTTGTTGAGGATATTTGGGTATCAATTGCCTTCGGAATCTTCGTGCTCCTCACACTCCCCCTCTATATCTATTGTTTCAACCGCCGCCGTAGGGTGGCGGTCCGAGTGAGTGGGACTGCACCTGGAAGAGAAGAAGGCACACGTTCCTCACACAACACATTTTTTGAACCCAACTTGAACACGTCATAATTTGCATTGTTATCAATAAGTATTTCATTCAAATAATCATATAAGTATTCTACATAGTTAACAAAGAAACAGCTTTTCTCAGCATTTGGGTCTCGAGCTCTTCTAGCCCGTGGTTGAAGAGGCAACCTATTTCCTCGGTTTCATATTATTTGCCAGAGCCTCGTATTCCCTTTTCTTTCGCTCCCACATACCTTCTAATTTTTGATTCCCTTCCTCCCACACCCGATAATTGGCGCGATAATACGCCTCCTCCAATTTCTGGTCTCCTTGGGTCATAAACGCCAAACACTGCTGGCGCACACGCTCTCCCGTTTCGCCCCACTGGGCACACATGTGCTCCATTTTCCTTTCCCACTCCTCCTGCTCTTCCATCCTTTTCTGCAACCAGATGTCTTGTTCCCGTGCTCTGCGTGTAACCCATGCGTCACGGTCGGATTCTTCCCTAATACCCGATTCCCACAGCTCGTGTTCGTGGTCTCTTCTCTCTGTCCACATCACCAGTTCGTGCTCCCGCCTCGCTTCCCATAGCCTTTTCTCCAGTTGCACCTGCTCCTCTTGGAGACGCGCTTCTCGGTCCTGCGTCTCTTTCTGAAACACTTTTGCCTGGGCTTGGTCCTCCCGCCACTGCTTCTTTTTGTGGCAATTGAACTCATTCCGAAGTCTTGCAATCTGAGCTTCATTCTCGTAGAAAATCTTCCTCTCCTGTCTAAGTTGCATGTCCTGCAGCTGGAATTCCGGCAACATCTTCATTACGGTACGTGGGGCAGATGCCTTTTGGAATGGATAAAAGGAATGTATAACAGAGAGGGGGGAGGGAACCGAAACACTCAGTTTCGTTATTCCCAAAGGGCAGGGAGGGGAGCACGTATATATATTCAGGGCGATTTCTTCTGGAAGGATACTTGAGCTTCTCGAAGCCGAAAATGTGTCTTCTAGACGCTTCTATTGTCCTGTCAGCCTATTGTTCTGCAGAACAGGCACCGTGCTTGACACATTCAGGACAGAAAACAGCGGAGCAGTGCGCCCACGCACCCCAATGCAGAAGCATTCCAGAGGACAATGGGCCCATTCACGCAAGGCGCATGACGTCACCGTGTCAGGCGTAAATCCCCTTTTTGACACCTTCTGGTCCTTCCCCACCTTCCTTTTCGGGAAAGTCGTCGTTAGAAGGAGCCAGCATTGGATTGAAACGTGCGTTAGCAACCACGGGTTGTCTGGTTAAAGGGTGACAGGAGCCGCGGCTAACTGCTAGTTATGACGTCAATGAACCAGCTAGCTGTTAGTCTGGTATATCGGACAAAACGAGGGGGGATATCCCCCCCTGAGGGTATAAAAGGACGCAAAAGTGATGATTGGTGTCCAGGTTGCGGACCTAGCTGTTACTCTGACCGGTCGACTCAAGAGGACTCGTCACTGCTACCGTCTATATGGACCCCGAGCATGAGTTGCGTGTCACCTTGAACAGACACGAAGCTATGCTGCGTATGCAGATGTACAATCACGATGAGAGGCTCTGGCTGGATAGAAGAAGGCACAGGACACAGCAGCTGCTGGCGAGAGAGGAGCATGAAAGCAGGCTTTGGGAGGCAAGGCGCAAGCAAGAACGGGCGGCGTGGTTGGCACAGGCGCGCCAAGAGTACCAGTTTTGAACCGAGAGGCGCGAACAGGAGCTTACCCTGTGGACTGAGAAGAGAAAACAGGAGCACGAGCTGTTATGGCCGGATCAGAATGTACCCGGGTATGAAGCCTGGACAGTAAAGAGAGAACAGGAAAGTGAGGCATGGGAGCAGAGGAGGGCCAAAGAGTTTGAGGACTGGGAGAAGGCCAGGGAGTCTAGGTACGCGCAGTGGAAGGGGAAACGAGAGCATGACCAGGACCAGTGGGAGAATGAACAAAGTCAGAAACGAGAGCAATGGCATGAAGAACAGCAGCGGGACGATGAGCAAAGGAAGCAGGAAAGACAAGCATGGAAAATAGAGAAGCAAGAGACAGAAGAAGGAAGACACACTGGGCAGGGAAAGGGAACCCAAAACAATGTGTTGCCCAGAAACAAGAGTAAGAAGAAGGGTTTTTGCAAAGGGAGAAAAGATGCTAACAACGGCCAGGCGAGGGCTAGCGCTCAAAATGAGGCTTCCGGGGAGCAAAAGGACGGTTGGGCGTGTCAAGCGTCGTTGTCGGTAACAGAGGACGACCGTACGTTGGTTGAAGTGGATACGCCACAGAGTAGAAAGGGGGCAGTGACGCTTGGGAAGCTAAGGTCGCTGTTCCATCCGATCTATGGAAAGCGCTAATGTGGCGGTTATAGCGCTTCATTGAAATTCATTGCTTATTACTAAACATGGTTGTGAAATCTTTCATGGGACTTTTAGAATCTTTACGCTGGAATAGACAACATTCAATGAGACGGCATCACTACGCCTATTGTTAATCTATCTTTTTCGATGATGCAATGCTGATTGGCAAATATCAAGTCTAACAAGGGATCATTCATTTGCCTAGTGGATTTCGGTTTTCAAATAAATTAACAAGTATATGCTAGTGTGAGGGGTATGTGGGAGTGTATTTCTACAATATCTCTTTAATCCAAGAATGTATCTGTTGATGTAACAATATGTAATGATTAATAGTGGTGAATAATTATATGTTTGAGATGATTATAAATCGGGGTAAACTCGGGATCTTTCAAGACTCTCCGTCATAGGGTCGCTGTTTGTCTGTTCAATAATATTTCATATTATTGATAATCCATCTGTATGGTTTCTTCCGCCTTCAATGTGTTGCGATTGGCGACAGTATTTGTACTGATTATTCCGATAAGACTGCCTAGATCATACATTGAGTGGATCATCAACTGCCGAGACATAGATTGAATAGGCCATGAACTATCCGCTACTAATATGTCCTTAATTGTGAGGATCTGACATTTGTTCAGAAGTCATCTTTAGTAAATTTATGTAGGAACTCATATCTTGGATTCTCGGTCGTTCGAGACGTTAAAGTTGGACTATCTTTCAGGAATGGCGGCCCCCGACAATACCTCATCTGGTCTCGAAGCTTCTCTTTGTTTGCATTCCATAGCGCACCTCCTCTTTTATGTTAGTAGGAAGTTCATCTATGTCAAGCTTGTTAGATGGACCACAGATTGAATAGATCACAGTTACTAACCAAATATCATGCATACGTACATTTACGCCCGCCACGTCTGCAACGAGTTGTCGTAGAAAGAACATGTCGCTGCAAACTCCTCCGTCCAGTCCCCGCCGTAGCACATGGACTCGTGCCCGGTCTTTCTGAACGCCTCGGTGCAGAACCCGCCGTCGCCCAGGGACACGACCTTCGCCCCGTCGTACATGCAGCACACGAGCAACTTATCCTCGTGGACTGCCCCGCCACGCTGCTCGCTGAACCGCCACACCCCGCCGCCCAGGTCCGCGTCTGCGACTACAGCCGGCGGAACCCTCCCCGGATGCAGCTGCCCGCCCATCATCCGCAGGTCCAGCGCGCGTATGTGGTCATCGTAGGACCCGGTCAGTACACAGTTGGGGGCGGCACTCCTGAACGTGTCTGTGGGGCACTTCACCGCCACGACGCCGGCCCCGTGGACCCTCTCGTTCCGCCACACCTCTGCGCCCTCGGGGGCCCTCAGGTCATGCGCGAGCAACGCGGCGTCGTCGCCGCCGGTGAACAGCACGCCCCGCAGCGGCGCGAGCTGCCCGAACTCCGCCGTCCAACACTCGAGACTGTGCCGTGTCGGCAGCAGTCTCACACCGCCGGACGTGACGTCGAGCGTCGCGACTTCGCCCCGGGTGCTCGTCGCAGCGACAAGCGCCGCGTCCCCGGGACACCACCGCACGCTCGTCACCAGCGCATCCGTCTCGAACACCTGGCGGCTCGAGAGGAGCGTGAGCGCGTCCGCCGTTCCTGGCCGGACCCGCCACACCGCGACGTTCCCCAGCGAGTGCGCCGTCACCGCGAGCGTCGCGTCCGAGGGGCACAGCTGCACGTCCAGCACTGCACCCGGCGCCTCACATGTCGCGACCAGCTCCAGCTCCGGCGCGCCGTAGAGGTCCAGGGACCCGGATCGGCTGCCCGAGCCCTTGTCCAGCGCGTACGTCCCGACGAGCACGCCGCCGCGCACGATCTGCAGACAGCACGGCGGCAGCGCCGTCCTCAGCTGCGATATCGCCTCTGCCTCCGCCATTGGCCTCTTATCGGTGGCCATTAGGCGCTGGAAAGTTTCAATCTGGCCAGTTCCAAGGCCTACAAGACCATGGGCGCAATGGAGTACAGCGAAAGACTGGCGCAGTACGGGACGCTGCCGGGGCCCGCGGCGGAGCGGTACCTGCTGGCGCACACCGAGACGCGCAGCTTCGACGCGCAGGCGACGGCGCAGCGGTTCAAGCAGCTGCTCGCGCGCAGCTCGCTCTTCGCGCACTTCATCGAGCGCAAGGCCGCCCGGGACGCGCGCTTCCAGGGCATCGTGGACTCCCTCGGGGCGCAGCTGCCGCGCGTGGCGAGCCACCACGACGTGCGGCGGCGGAAGAGCGAGCGGGAGGAGGACGCGGAGCTGCTGCGCGAGGAGAGCGACGAGGCCGGCGCCGAACGCCTCTTCGAGGAGTCCCCCGAGTACGTCAACGGGACGCTGCGGGACTACCAGGTGCAGGGCGTCAACTGGCTCGTCTCGCTGCACAAGAGCGGGCTCTCGGGGATCCTCGCCGACGAGATGGGGCTCGGGAAGACGCTGCAGACGATCGCGTTCCTCGGGTACCTGCGCTACGTGGAGCGGATCCGCGGGCCGTTCCTCGTGATTGCGCCGAAGTCCACGCTGAACAACTGGCTGCGCGAGTTCAACAAATGGACGCCGCAGGTCGACGCGTTCGTGCTGCAGGGGGACAAGCACGAGCGGGCGGAGCTCATTCGCAAGAGGCTCACGACCTGCACCTTTGACGTCGTGATTGCGTCGTACGAGGTGGTCATCCGGGAGAAGGCCGCGCTGCGGAAGTTCGACTGGGAGTACATCGCGGTCGACGAGGCGCACCGGATCAAGAACGAGGAGTCCCTGCTGTCGCAGGTGCTGCGCGAGTTCACGTCGCGCGGGCGGCTGCTCATCACGGGCACGCCGCTGCAGAACAACCTGCACGAGCTGTGGGCGCTGCTCAATTTCTTGCTGCCGGACGTGTTCTCGGACGCGCGCGACTTCGACGAGTGGTTTTCGAGCGAGACGACCGAGGAGGACCAAGAGAAGGTCGTGAAGCAGCTGCACACGGTGCTGCAGCCCTTCTTGCTGCGCCGGATCAAGAGTGACGTCGAGACGTCGCTGCTGCCGAAGAAAGAGGTGAACCTGTACGTCGGCATGTCGCCGATGCAGAAGCGCTGGTACAGGAAGATCCTCGAGCGCGACCTCGACGCCGTCAACGGGGACAACGCGAACCGCGAGTCCAAGACGCGGCTGCTCAACATCGTCATGCAGTTGCGGAAGTGCTGCAACCACCCGTACTTGTTCGACGGCGCGGAGCCCGGTCCTCCGTTCACCACGGACGAGCATCTGATCTTCAACTCGGAGAAGTTGCGCGTCCTGGACGCTCTGCTCAAGAAGCTGCGGGACGCGGGGTCGCGCGTGCTGATCTTCAGCCAGATGTCGCGGGTGCTCGACATCCTCGAGGACTACTGCTACTTCCGGGAGTACGGGTACTGTCGGATCGACGGCTCGACGGACCACGAGGAGCGGATCCGCGCGATCGACGAGTACAACGCGCCGGACTCGGACAAGTTTGTGTTCCTGTTGACGACGCGCGCGGGCGGGCTCGGGATCAACCTGACGTCCGCGGACGTCGTTGTGCTGTTTGACTCTGACTGGAACCCGCAGGCGGACCTGCAGGCGATGGACAGGGCGCACCGGATCGGGCAGAAGAAGCAAGTGCGTGTGTTCCGGCTCGTGACGGACAATTCCGTCGAGGAGAAGATCCTGGAGCGCGCGACGCAGAAGCTGCGGCTGGACAAGCTTGTGATCCAGCAGAACAAGACCGGCGCGCAGCGGAAGGCGCCAGGCAAGGGCGAGTCCAAGGACGCGCTGCTGTCCATGATCCAGCACGGTGCCGCAGACCTGTTCACGAGCGAGACGACGACCGCGGAGTCTACGCCGCAGCCGGGGGAGTCCAGGGACAGTAGCACCGTTGATCTAGACGCGATCCTCGCAGAGTCCGAGGATCGAACGAAGACGCTGCACGCGAAGTACGAGACGCTGGGGCTGGACGACCTGCAGCGGTTCAACCAGGACTCCGCGTACGAGTGGAACGGGACGGACTTCAAGAAGCAGCAACTGCAGCGCCACGTCGTGGACCCCGCGGCGCTCCAACCCGCGCGCCGCGACCGGAACCAGAACCAGAACTACTCCGTGGACGGGTACTACCGGGACGCGCTGGGGACGGGCGCCGGGAGGGGCTCCACGCCGTCGCACGCACGCATGCCGCGGGCACACCTGTTCTTCTCGCACCAGTTCCAGTCGCCGCAGCTGGGCTTCCTGTACGAGAAGGAGCGGATGTGGGCTGCGAGGAGCGCCGCGTACGTCCCCACGATGGAGGACGTGCGGGGTGTGTTCTCGGACAGTTACAACGAGAGTGATGAGAGTGGTGGGAGTAATGAGGAGTTGTTGCGGCTGCTCACTGTCATGATCAACAACGCGCAGCCCCTGACGGCAGAGGAGGAGACGCTGAAGGCGACGCTGGAGACGGAGGGCTTCCCCACATGGACGAAGAACGAGCTGCGGAAGTTCGTGAGCGGCAGTGCGAAACACGGCCGGTGCAGCGTCGACGCGATCGCGCGGGACCTGTCCGCGAACAAGACAGCGGCCGAGGTGCGGTCGTACTCGCACGCGTTCTGGTCCCGACTGGAGTACGTCGAGGAGTACGAGAAGTACCTGCGGTTCGTGCAGGGCGAGGAGGACCGGTTCAAGAGTGTCCAGTTGCAAAGGGAGGCCCTGAGACGCAAGGTATCCGAGTGTCGTAGTCCGCTAGAAGATTTGGAGCTGCTCTCGCCGCCGCATTTACGGACATACACCGCGGAGGAGGACCGGTTCGTGCTGCTGATGCTGTTCAAACACGGCCTGGGGCGCGCGGACGTGTACGATCTAGTCCGGAACGAGATCCGCGCGAGCCCTTTGTTCGAGCTGAACTACTTCTTCCGCAGCCAGACGAGCCACGACCTGTCCCGACGGGGCGCCCAGCTCCTCGCTGCGCTGGAGCGCGAGTTCAGCAAGGGAATTGTGCTGGACGAGTCCGTGAGAGGGCGCATCGCCGCGGAGGACGAGTCTGCGAAGGACGAGAGAGAGAGAGAGACGAAGAGAATGAAACTATAGTAACATAACATACATACAAACACGTATACACATCACTTCAACAGCGCTGCGATCTTGTCGTCGAGGGACTCGGGCTTCGTGAGCGACGAGAACCGGCCGACGACAGTTCCGCTCTTATCGACGAGGAACTTCTCGAAGTTCCACTTGATCCGCGTGAGCCCCAGCACGCCGGCCTTCTGTGCCTTCAAGAACGCGTACACGGGGTCCTCCTCCCCCCCGTTGACGTCCACCTTGTGCATAATCGGAAACGTCACGCCGTAGTTCAGCTGGCAGAACTGCCCGATCTCGGCGTCGGAGCCCGGCTCCTGGTTGCCGAACTGGTTGCAGGGGAAGCCCAGTATGACGAGCCCCTGGTCGCTGTACTTCTGGTAGAGGGCCTCGAGGGCCGCGTACTGCGGGGTGAAGCCGCACTTCGAGGCGACGTTGACGATGAGGACGACCTTGCCTTCGAGCTGCGCGAAGGGGAAGGGCTTGCCGGCCTTGTCTGTGGGAGCGAGGCTGTAGAACGTGGACATTATGAGAGTGGTGTGAGTGGTGGTGGAGTGGAGGGAGTGATGAGATGAGATGAGAGAGAGTCCAGGGGTCCTTATATACGGGCGGTTCTAGAACGCTTTGTCAGCGCTTTGTCAGCGGCGCTGGCCGGCCGGCGCTTGGACGGTTGGACGCTTGCGGGTGCTTATGAATGTCGATGGGTCTGGCCCGGCAGTGCTACTGTTCTTGCAGTGCTCTTGCGTGGTTCTTGCGGTGGTGGTGCTGGTGCTGGGCCGGTTCGCACCCATGCGGTGCCGGAAGACGGCGAGTCTTGACACTGTGCGTCGCATCCGCAACACATCGCCGCCTCACCGACCCATCCACTCTGACCCATCCACCCATCCGCTCGTCACCTTCACAACCACTCGCATCACTCAGCATTGTCTTCACAATCCACCATACATCGAACTACATAACACACTCCCTCCATCACTCACACCAACCACACCCCCACTCTCCCTAATGCTGCGCGTGCTGTCGAGTGCGGTGGCGCTGTCGCTCGTGTACTACGCCAGGAACCACGCGGCCATCGTCGCAGCAGTCGCCTTCGCAGGCGTGGGATACCTCGTCACGGACGCGCTCGTCCCCCGCGTGTCCCCCCAGTTCGTCAAGGTGGGCCTCTACGGCAGGGACATGAGCAAGCCCGGCAGGCCCGTGCGGCCGGAGGCAGTGGGCGCCGTCGCGGCGCTCGTGTACGTCCTCATCATGTTCTTCTACATTCCCTGCATCTTCTACCGCTACATCGTGCTGAACACCCCGGGAGGCGGCTTGAGAGACTCGCCCTATGAGTCTGTTAATGTCCAGGGCCTCGGGCAATTCTCTCCCTATGAGTCTGTTGCTGTCCAGGGCCTCGGGCAGCTCTTCCCGCATGACAAGCTCAGCGAGTACCTCTCCAGCATCCTGTGTCTCGAAAGCACCATCGTCCTCGGACTGCTCGACGACCTGTTCGATCTCCGCTGGAGACACAAGTTTCCCCTGCCGGCGGTAGCCGCCATCCCCCTGCTGTTAGTCTACTACGTCGACTTCGGCGTGACGTACGTCCTCGTCCCCGATATCGTGAGTGAGTGGCTCCCGGGCCGCAAGACTCTAGTGGACCTCGGAGCAGCGTACTACGCGTACATGGCCGCGATGGCCATCTTCTGCCCGAACTCCATCAACATCCTCGCGGGCGTCAACGGGCTAGAAGTAGGCCAAAGCATCGTCCTCGCCCTGCTCACGCTCCTGAACGACACGCTGTACCTCGCGCTCGGCGTGGGCCCCGCCCGGGACTCGCACAGGTTCTCCGCGGTGCTCGTCGTACCGTTTCTGGGCGTCTCCCTGGCGCTGTACAAGTGGAACAGGTGGCCCGCGCGCGTCTTCGTAGGGGACACGTACTGCTACTTCGCAGGCATGGTCTTCGCCGTAGTGGGCATACTGGGCCACTTCGCCAAGACGATGCTCTTGCTGTTCTCGCTGCAGGTCCTCAACTTCCTCTACTCGTGTCCGCAGCTCTTCAAGCTCGTGCCCTGTCCGCGGCACAGACTGCCGAGATTCAACGACAAAGACGGGCTGCTGCACGCGTCGAGGGCCGATTTGAGAACGGATCCGCCCGTGAGATGGTTCGTTCCCGTGTTGAAACTTTTACACGCGCTGAGACTCATCGATTTGGAGTACGACGGTGGCAAGCTCGTTTCTTGCTCGAATATGACCCTGATCAACTTGGTGCTGGTGTGGTTCGGGCCCATGAGGGAGGACAGGCTGTGCAACACGCTCTTGGCGTGGCAGTTTTGCACGGGGCTTGTCGCGCTGTTCGCCAGGCATGCGATTGGGTCCATTGTTTTTGGGCATGACAATCTCTGGACCATTCGGTGATTTGTGCTGTTGAAGAGTGGATAATGCTGTATTTGTTCATGCATTTATAAAGTAGTTGAAGCGTAATATTGTATTTGTTTATGCATTTACAAAGTAGTGAAGAGTAATGTTACATTTGTTCATGCATTTATAAAGTAGTGAAGAGTGATGTTACATTTGTTCATGCATTTATAAAGTAGTGAAGAGTGATGTTACATTTGTTCATGCATTTATAAAGTAGTGAAGAGTGATGTTGTATTTGTTTATGCATTTACAAAGTAGTGAAGAGTAATGTTACATTTGTTCATGCATTTATAAAGTAGTGAAGAGTGATGTTACATTTGTTTATGCATTTACAAAGTAGTGAAGAGTGATGTTACATTTGTTCATGCATTTATAAAGTAGTGAAGAGTGATGTTACATTTGTTCATGCATTTATAAAGTAGTGAAGAGTGATGTTGTATTTGTTTATGCATTTACAAAGTAGTGAAGAGTAATGTTGTTGCTGGAATATTCTGAATATTTTCAGAATATTAGAATATTAAGTATTTTCCTTATACTATTACGAGAGAAAAACGTCATATCACGTGATTTATCAGAAAAAGAAGAAAATTTTGAGCGAAAAACAGAGAGTTGATAAAACAGACACTATTATTACTGTATATTATTGTATATTATATAAAAGAACCAATCCAGTTAGGAAATGTTTAACCAAACTTCTGAATTAGAGACATCTAATACTGACGTCAACCAGTAGTTGTATTTGTTCATGCAATTAGAAAGTATTTGAAGAATCTTGAAACATTTATAAAAGTATTCAATAGATTAAATAATTAGGCAATTGCGCATTCGTGAGTTGCAATTTATAGAGTTATTTAAAGACAAAATATTTATGCGATTGTTGAGCTTTTTAGCACCAATTTACAAAAATATTCAATAGGTTGAATAATTATGCAACTATTGCATTTGTTGATACATTTATAGAGTTATTTGAAGACTAAATATTCATGTAATTGTTGGATTCGTTATGACCGATTTACAAGAGTATTCAAAAATTGAATAATTAGGCAAGTGTTACTTTGTTGATATAACTATAGAAGTATTTGAAGATTGACTAATTTTGGAACTGTTGCATCCTTTGGCCACGATACATGATAATGTTGTCACAAATATAATAGTAAGCATGCATTTGGTTCTGTTCATTGGTCGCTCTAACTCATGACGATTCGTTAGCACCAATTTACAAAAGTATTCAAGGATTAAATAATAATTGTGCAGTTGTTCTTAATTGGTCACGATAACCTATGACGATCCGTTGATAATGAGGTCACAATTCTTATAATAGTAGTTATGCAATTGTTGAATTAGAAAACATATGGGGGGTCGTTATTGACAAGTTGTAGAAGTATTCAAGATCTATGACGATTCATTAGTAGCAATTATAGAAGTATTCAAATATTAAATATTATTATGCAAATGGTTCCATTCTTTGGTCATGATATCCAACAGACAACTCGGTGAGGCGATTTATAAGGTATTCAAGATTAAATAATAATTATGCGAGTGGTGCATTCTTTGGGTCACGATAACCTCTAGACGATTCGTTAATAGACAGACAATAATTAATTATCAGTTTATTTCATTTTGTAACGACAATCTATGAGGATTCTTTGATAGAATTTATAAACTATTTAAGGATTTGATAATCATGCAATTGGTTTTATTTGATCAAGATACCTGTGGACGATTGGTGATAGTCTTACACAACTATGACAATAATTATATAACTGATCCATTCTTTGGTCACGTTGACCCATAACGATCCTTTATTACCGTGGTCACGATTAAAATAGTAATTATGCATTTGGTTCGATTATACTAGATCACGACAACCTATCGACGAATCATAAGTAGCAAATTTGCAAATCTATATAAGGTATTCAAATAATTAAATAATAATGCAACAATTATACAAACCCAATGATCACTTGAGGGATGCAAAGAAGGAATCCCGCAGTTGGATCAATTCGTCAACCCAGCCATTCACTTCAGCGGTCTTGACCAACTTTTTAGCCTGGAAAAACTCTTGAAAGTTCTTCGCACCATTGAATCTTTGTTCGTACTCAAAACATTGAACGAATAACTCGTACTTGTCGATGTCCTTCACGTAACGCGCCTCTAGAGATTCAATATTTTCGTACGCCAACCAATCTTCCATGATCTCTTGCCCTGCAAGTTTATTGATCGGTGACACAACCTCGTTGCAAATATATTTGATTGTCTCCCATTCCCGCCTACTCTTCTCCTGCTTACCCATCGGGTGCAGTGGCGTTATATCTCCCACAAGTGCCTCTGCCATATCGTGTACCAACGCAATCCTGACACATTTGTTCCTGTCAACTTTAGGATCGTTGATCAGCATGCAGATCGTACTCATTCTGTACATGTGGTCAGCAATACTCTCACATTCGTAGACTTGGTAATCTAACCAACCAGTTCTCTTCTGTATCTTGAGTTGTTGCACGATATTTAAAAACGCCAAACGGTAATTTGGTGTTGTCCTACTCAATAATGTCTTCACCTCCTCGGGAATGTGGTCTCTTGGATCCCACAGTGCCGCCTTCGCCTCGATAACGTTCGCGGTATTTGTAACTGTTTCAGTTGTCGTTGTTGTTGTTCCCATTGTTAATGTAGTCTAAGAAAATAGTAAAAAGTATTTGATTTCTGTTATATCTAAACTGATTGATGCGAAAATACCCATCCGGTTGACTAACGGTCTTGTACCTCTTGTGATCACTCCAAACATCCCTCTATTGGAAGAATACTGCCTAATAAATGAAAATAATCAATATTTATATAAATGGCATGATAAGATGATAAAATTTTATTATTTTGAAATTGCCCAAAGGGGAAATAGTCAACAGCGGTTAAAGACGATAAATTACTCTGACTAATGAAATTTGTCATCTCATACTGACGTTCAGCTTCGAGGATTTTAGAATATTTTTTGAAATGGATATGAAATTGTTTATGAAGTGAAAAATATGTATACAATATATAGTTGATACTATTCTTTAAATCAATTAAGCAATCAATTCAACAACACCACCAGCAGCCTTGATCTTCTCTTCGGCTAGCTTGGAGACGAATCTGGCCTTGACAATGACTGGGACGTTTGGAATTCTACCCTTACCTAGGACCTTACCGTAACCGGCAGCCAAGGTGTCAATGACTGGGGCAGAAGAAGTGGAAGAGGACTTCAAGTATTCGTCTCTCTTTTCTTCTGGGATCAAAGTCCACAACTTGTCCAAGTTCAAGACTGGCTTCCAGAAGTGACCTTGTTGCTTGTGGAAGTATCTCATACCGACCTTACCGAAGTAACCTGGATGGTACTTATCCATGTTAATTCTGTGGTGTTGTAGACCACCGGCCTTACCTCTACCACCGGGGTGCTTTCTGTGCTTACCGATACGACCGTTACCGGCTGTAATAAAAGATTATTAAAATGCAATGACATTTTATTTTAATCCATTCGTTAGTAAGTTGTACTTCTTAATAGCTATGGGATTAAGAACAACGGTTTCTCTTTCTCAATTTTCAGCAATATCGTTTCTTTAGCTTGAAATGGTGCACCTACATAGAGAGCTCCATTCCGCAGTCAACGATAATTCTAAAAACATGAATTTTCATTGAACACAGGATCTTGATGGAAGAGTAGTTTTGAAGAGAGATAAGATCATAATAACCTTAACCCCTCATCAAAACGATTGTGAAAGGGTCTGACATCTGTCTAGGGATATCAGACCTGGATCATGATCCGTGTATTCATTCATGCTTATAAAATCATATCGACAAAACGAAAAATGCCATTAAAATCTAGAAGAGTCGCCGTCTTGGTTCTTTCATTCCCTCTTCCAAAAGGAACTACATACCTGAGACGTGACCTCTGTGCTTTCTAGTCTTGGTGAATCTGGAAGGCATTGTTGATTTCTATGGGACTGACAATCTCTTTTGTGAATTACAAATGCAATATAATTGAATAATACGAAGATCAAACCATGGATAAATGTATAATCTCAGGCTGAAACCGTATTACATTTGCGGATGACAAAAACTGCGGAATTTCCAGATTGCGTCTGCAAGAAAATTACCTCTTTGGGAAATGCCACTTTAATTATTTTTCAACCAAAGAAAGCAGCAAAAAATATGAAAAATGTCTGGGTGTTAAATTCAGTCCCAAAAACCAGATCTGAATTTAAAGGTACAAATTTAAGAACCTTGGCTCTGGTTCCAGGGGAAGGGAGGACAGAGGCATCTAGGAGTGCGTATCCTTTGCTCAGCATCCATCTTACGTTTATATAAGCTCACATAATCGTGCACATTGACAATCTTTACCTGGTATGTCAGACTCAGAGAACCTGTTGGCTCCCAGGAGGAAGAAAGAGGGTTTGACTGCCCAATTGATTTTAGCCACCGCCGTCGCGTGTATAGGGTCGGTCCAGTACGGTTATCACATTGCTGAATTAAATGCACCGGAGCAATCAATGACTTGCCCCAGGAAAGGGCAAAATGTGGCGGTAACTAAGAACTGTATAAATTTGACTGATCAAGAATTCGGCGCTGTGACCGCTATCTTTACCATTGGCGGTTTGTGTGGGTCTTTACTTTCTGGGAAGTTAGCAGATCTATACGGCAGGAAGAAAATAGCCATTTTATCGAGTGCTATTACCGCTTTATCGTCGGTTCTGCTGTTCAGGGCAACGACCTTTTGGGAATTGTTTTTTGCGAGAGTAGGTGTTGGTCTAGGTTGTGGTATGAATATTGTCATCACACCCCTATATATAAACGAAATATCTCCGGTTGAATGGAGAGGTTCCCTTGGTACTATGAACCAGCTCTGTATCAACATTGGAATATTATTAACACAATCGATTGCTATTAAGTTTGCTAACCGAGAAGACTGGAGATGGATTCTCTTTGTGGGAGTCATATTGGGCTCGGCAAATATTGTTGGTTGGTTACTGGTTTATGAATCACCCAAATGGCTTCTATCCAGAAACTTATTTCAGAGGTCTTACGTCACTCTATCTCATTTGAGAGGTAAGACAGTAGATGAAATCAAACGTGAAGTGGAAATATGGCAAAGAGAGGATACAGATACAGGAGAGGGTGGTAATAAACAACCCTCGCCCTTAGATTATGTTACTTTGTCAAAATATTCAAAGCCACGTAATGTAATTTTGGCGATATTAACGGGTCAACAATTCTGTGGTATCAACTCCATCATATTCTACGGGGTCAAAATTATCAGTCAGCTAATTCCAAGGTATGCCATTATCATAAATTTCGCAATATCAATCATAAATGTGGTCGTCACCTTTGGCGCCTCCTTGATAATCGATCATTATGGTAGGAAACCTCTGCTTCTGGCGTCCACATCTGTGATGTCTGTCATGTGCCTATTGATTTGTATCTCGATACTAAATGACTACGCTATACTGCTGGTAACAACTGTATTCATGTATATTGCGTTCTTCGCCATTGGTATAGGTCCAATACCATTTTTAATCATTGGTGAATTATCCGCAAAGGAGGACAAGGCGGTAGCCCAAAGTTTTGGTACCGTATGTAACTGGATTGCAACATTCATCGTTGGTTATGGGTTCCCCCTGGTAAACATGTTTATGGGTGGCTACACATACATTCTGTTTGCTATATTCGCTTTGTGGTTTACTGGTTACATTTACTACTGTGTCCCCGAAACCAAAAATAAGGACGATTACAATGAGATTTGGTCGCACTATTAGGGGGTATTTTTTTACCCTTCGATGAAGTATCTTATCTATTATCAATGAATGCATATTTTTTTTGTCTCAGGGTCGCTTGCGCAAGCTCTGTATTTTTCGAATTTTGAAGTTTTTTTGTATACTGCTTCGCTCTGAATAAACTCCCAGGGCGCTTAAGTGCATAATGAAAAATAAGCTTTTGTAATCACTGTCGGGGAAATATTTGCCCCGTGTGCCCTGAATGTTCCAGTATTGTCCTCGATAGCTTCTGGACATGAGATTGCAGTCTTCGAAAGGGTCTGGACATAAACTTGCAGGTACTATATTTTAATTCCACATATATAGGTGTATGCTACATGTGTTTGAAATATTTCCCTATTGCCTCCTTTGTAAGTTGGTTTGACCCTGTACCGATATTGTATTCTTAAAATACTTAACTGACAGTATGACATTTTGTTGTATCAACGTAGTATCATAAAAATATTGAAGATGAACAAGCTACAATTATCAAATAGTGATAGTCGATCCAGAACTTTTACTGGTTGCTGGGCATGTCGGTTTAAAAAACGTAGGTGTGATTTAACAAAACCGAGCTGTTCACTTTGTTCTAAGCATGGTGATATTTGCTCTTATGATGTTAAATTAATATGGCAGGATGAAAATATGTTTAGAGTGGTTCAGGGATCGCGGTTGAGCAGTACATGTAAAGTCTTGAAGCGAAAAAGAAATCATTCAATGACAAAGCGAAGATTCAAAGAGATCGTCAAAGATTCAAAGGCAGATGAAGCTATGGACACTATCACCGAGGGTCATGAAAAAGCCTCGACAACTTTCACAATAAGTCTGCGAAGATTTCAAGTATACGATAATGCTGTCAAGTCAGTGTTTGGTGAATTGGATGATAGAAATTATGAACAAAAAAGTGTAGAGACAAGATTAGATTGTTTATTACAGGAACTATATAATTTTGTAGACCATATTCCAGCCAGCAATTTGATTGATCACAAATATGGTCCTTTTTCGGTATTTCACACCAATGGAACTTGTATTGAAGAATATGTAAATTATTCGCCAAAATTGATTAAGCGTTCATTGTGGGCGTCGCCCTCTTCTCAAACGTCAGAAAGATGTGAAGTTTACAAGGATCTTACAGATGATTATCTCCCTCTCGCTTATAAAGTAGATCCCAATCATTCTGAGAAAATAGAGACATGTGTAAACAATCCATCTCTAAGAGATTTACTAATTGATCCATTTGCCCCATCAGTGAAAGATCGTGTTTATCAACTTATCCTGTCAAAAAATCAACAAAGTATGATCCTAGGAAAATCAAAAATATCTACAGTGGTTCTTAAATTATGTAAACTGCTGTCAAGCGGTTGATACTGACCGAATTATTGAAAAACTTTTAGACCAGCAGGATAATAATAACAAATAGGAATGGATTAAAATTATATTTCAGGATGTCACGTACAGTGATTTGCGAACAGTCCTAATTACAGTATATCTGTTATTGAACTTGGACGATATTGATTCAGAAACTCTAACAGAAGTCGAGAAATGGATCATGACATTATCTACGTTTGATTATTCAATTTACGGTGTCATTGATATTGTTATCAGATATTCCAAATCGTACAGCTCGTTATCCTACTGCCACAGTATACTAAATCATCAGCATCCATTCGAGGACCCTTACCAAGATGAGTTAACCTCCGAATTAAATATGATATTAACTTGTAGATTAGCTGAAAATTGGAGAGATAAGGTGGTACAGCAAATGTGTGAACAACAAGACATATCACACTCATGTTCACAACTCAAATATTGGGAAGCGCAGTCAGAATTTAACAAACAACTTCATCGAGATATCTATTTGATCGACGATATATGATATAGAAGCTATGAGATCATTCTATAATGTATATATGGGAATTAAAGGTAGAAGACATTCAAGCCTCTGCGTGGTTATTAGTTTATTAATCGATTTATTCAATTATTTAATATTTGAATCATTCAATGCACGTACATAGTCTAACGGACTTGGGCATCAGCTAAGGTGGCAACCTTGAAGTGTTCACCCTTTGCATTAGTCAATTTCAGGACAGGTTTTTCCTTATTTTCTTCATCCTTGAAGATGACTTCCAAGTCAGCGTTAGTAGTGAAGTGAGGTTGTAAGGCCTCCCAGATTTTCTTCTTTGGGTTCAATTGCTTTAGTGGTTCCTCGTCACCGAAGCCCTCGAAGAAGACCTTGTCACCGGCCTTTGAACCAGCAGGTGGTTCGACGAACTCGACCTTTGTGTCGTTAGAACCACACAGGACCATGGCGGTAGACTTGATACCTCTCATGTTGACAGGCTTTAGGTTACAGACGACGACAACGTAACGCTCTTGCATGGCCTCTAGCGGGAAGTGCTTCACAAGACCCGAACAGACGGTTCTTGGGCCCTCGGCGTCACCGACGTCGATGGTGGAGACGTACAGCGAGTCGGCATCAGGGTGCTTGATGGCCTTTTGGATGAACCCGACACGGAAGTCGATGACCGATGGCTTTGGCATCTCTGGTGCTTGCTTCTCCTGCTGTTGTTGCGCATTGGCGGCCTTCTTGGCAGCCTTCTTGGCCTTGGCCTCCTCTCTCAACTTCTTCAGGGTCTCTTCGTCAGGCTTGCCCCTTAGCTTCTTGTCGTCCTTCTTGTCGTCCTTCTTGTCGTCCTTCTTGGTGTCCTTCTTGGTGTCCTTCTTGGCAGACTTTTCCTCGCCCTTCTTCTCCTCACCCTTCTTCTTCTTCTCGATGACCTCACGAGGCAATTCCAGGTCGTAGTTCAAAGTCAATTGCTCGTCATTCGAAACAGCCAACAATTTCTGCAAGAAATCAACCCATCTTAGGATATGTCTGTACTTGGTGTACGTCTCCTTGACGTCCTTTGTGCTGGAGACCAATTGCTTGGTCAATGGGAAGACAGCCTCGAAGAGACTGACGTCTGTGATGGTGGGCTGGCTCGTGGCGACCAAGAAAGTGTTGTCTCTCAGAGACAAGTTGATCTTGTCCAGACTCTGCTCCACTTGGCCGGACTTCAAAATGGAGTCCCATTGCGAGGCGAGAGCCAATTGTTCTCTGGAAAGATCGGTGGCTTGCTTGGCAATGGCCAGGGACTGAAATTTGGCGATTAGTTCAGACATCGGGGAATACGTAGCTGTGCGCAATTGCGAGACCGTGTTAGCGATAGCGTACAGAATTCAATCCACCTCTAACCGTTGACACTATCGTGGAAGTCACTAGTGATAGTGGAAAATTTTTCAGATTCCTAGATTAGGGCTTGACATTAGGGTTAAAGCTAGTTAGGGCTAAAACCGGTTAGGGTTACTTTGTCGTTTTGTACGGATTTGAAGCCCTAATTTGATATTTAGGGTTCTGTACCGACCGCGGCGAGCCGCTGCAAACAGCATCCGGGGCGTCTACTCCCCCGTGGGAGTGCTGTTGGGTGTTCAGACACTCTCCTCTGCCGACCTGATCAGGTTGGTCATCCTTGTCGTCTTTCCCTGGAACGATTTGCAGCGCTCCGAGAAGAGCGTGTCCGTGATACCGATCATAACCTCGAGAAAGTATACCGCAATTCCGGGAGAGACATGTATCGATCTCTCAGTATAGATATTGTGCGCTTGCACGTCTGCGACTGCATTGGATGCCTCCTTCCCTCCAGTATCCGGTCCTTTCGAGCCTCATCGAGGACCGACATCGATAGCTGAAAAATAACTGGCTGAGATCCAAGAAGACTTGACACTTCTGGAGTGCACATATCGGTTTATTGGCAGCGTTTTCTCACCAGAGAGTGTGTTATCGTATTGCGATCGTCTATGAGAGGTGCTCTGTGTTTCTCTCCCGCGTACATACAGCTATAGTTGCATCCGGAAGTGAGTTGCATGAGGATATCACAAGTGGAAGATGAGTCAGCATGAATCCAGAAATAGCAGCGTATCGGGCAGCCTAGTACCGTTGCATTCTTTATCGGCGTCGGTGTCGCCAGTGGTGATGGGGGGCGTGGATACTGATCCAAAGAAGAGGAAGAGCAGGAGGAAGAAGACGAACATAGCGTGCATCAATTGTTCCAAATGGCACGTCTCGTGCGATACCGAGAGGCCCTGCAAGAGGTGTGTGGATAAGGGTATTGGCGAGACCTGTGTGGATGCGCCCAGGAAGAGAAGTAAATATCTGGTTGGAGTGCCCGCAAAGGCGTTGCCCGTGGTGGTCCGAGACGATCCTCAACTCGCGGGCAATGGCGACACGCACAACAATCACGAAATAGGAAACGGGCAAGTCCAAGAACGACAGCATTTTTACAATCCGCAACACATCATCCACAGGTCAAAGTTTCTGTCCAATGCTGCCGGGTCTGAGTACTCCATGTTGTCCAACATTATTCAACAGGATAATCTAATCAACAGAATCCCCGTCGACAACATGCTATATCACGACAATGAAAACTCCACGAGGAGCAGCAGTGCTGCCTCCCTTATGCCCTCGAGAGTAGCCTCTACACATAACAGCCCGACAACACAGAATGAAAACGATGTGATAAGTCCCTTGAGTGGCGGGTACACTCCCAGTAACAGTAACAGCCGTGTAAATATACGAGTGGCCAATGCACCACCTCAACCTTACCCATCGTCATTTCAAAACGTGTACTCGATCCTACTGGGGCCGCATGGTAACGATATTGTCAATTCAAAGGTGAATCTATTCGCCAATCATTTCCCCCTGGTCCCCGTGGAGAGACCAGACAGTTCGTTAACGTTTAAACGGCTCGTACCGCTGGACCCCTCGATCAAGCATGGCGATCTGCAAAAGAACACCAAGATCAACCAGTACTACTTGAACAACAAGACAGTGACGTTCCCCGAGGTCATGTCGAGCTACAAGACGTCGAGCGACATGCGAGTCTCGTTCGCGCTGGAGTGTGGAGCGCCAGAGACAGGCCGGATTAGAAGTAACCCGGAGTGGGAGCATTCGCTGCGGTACTCGACCCCCATGGAGATATACACCATGATCAACGAACCCTTCTCGCATACTCCGGGGTTTCATCACCTGCTGATGTACCTGAGAAGCAGATTCAATAAGAGAGACATCGTGGAGATGTGCCGATCGATGGCCGAGTTCAGACCCATTTTCATCGCGTGTTCCGTAACGTTGACAGAAGAGGACATGATATTCATGGAGCAGTGCTACCAGAGGACGTTACTTGAGTACGCCAAATTTCTCGAACAGATCGGCACGCCGACATGTGTATGGAGACGGAATGGACAGATATCGTACGTCAATGTTGAGTTCGAAATATTGACCGGGTGGACAAACGAAGATCTACTGAACAAGATGACCTTTATCGTGGAGATATTGGACGACGAAAGTGTACGAGACTACTTCAAGACGTTCTCGAGTGTAGCATATAAGGATTTCAAGGGGTCCGAGAGGATGAAGACGTGTCGGATACTGACTCCGATAAAGGGCAAAGTCGTGAACTGTTGCTGCATGTGGACTCTGAAGAGAGACATATCGGGACTGCCTCTGATGATTCTCGGTAACTTCATGCCAATTCTGTGACAGCCCTGAACATAGACAAATTTTACGATAGAGATATTTATGACAATGTACTATAATGAATCGAGGCAGTATGTATTTCCTCTATAGGACATGTCCATGGCCTCGACAAACTAAGCATTTCTTCACATTCGAATTGAGAGATATGTCTCTTGAAGCATTGTTTCAACGCACATTCCTCACCTTCTATACTCATGAACGCACACATGCCCTTATTGAAGCATTAGTCCTGAAGGGCCGTACCCTTTCCTCATTAGGCAAAACGGTGAAGGGAGGCAAAATAACTGGAATAATTTTTCCCGTTGGTTTTTCCGGCGCCTGTAAAGAAACGTTATAGGGTTTTGCAGGCAAGCGAAAGATCACCTGCATTTGTTTAGTAATCCACGATTTAATAGCCACTTGAATAGCGGACGCCCTCTTAGCTTCTTCTTTTTACGCTCCCACTTTCTTGCCCAACACGTTAATACCTCTCCCTTTTGGCCCCCCAGCTGGTCATCGTCAATGCCACCGCACGCGTTCATCCAAGATCGATGGCCTCAGGAGACCACACCTTATCAACCGGCACCCGCCCCATCCAGACGCCCTTAGACCTCGGAAGGGAAGGAACAAAGGATGGCAGACGGAGACGGAAGTTCGTAAGCACTTCTCTTCCCAATGGAGAAGGCACCGTCCCCTCGACTCCCTGCGGCCTCTTCTGTGCTCGAGAAGTTTTCGGGATGGCCGCCGGGAATGGTGGGATCTGGGTCCCCAGAATATGCCGCAGTGCACTGCTTTTCGTTCTAATTTTCGCTTCCGAGCTGATCAAAAAGCCGCTCTTTTGGGAAAAAGGCGGTGAAAAATGCTTTTTGGGAAAGGAACGCGCAGGCAAGAAATTCTTTCTTATTCGAGAAGGAAAGCCGGTTTCCTGCGGCGTCTCTGTGCTCGAGATCCCAGTTCGGCCGAGGAACCAAAAAAGAAATGAAAATTTTCAGCGAAGACGTGATCCTCGAGTGAAATTCGATGCAAAAACTGAAGGTGGTGCTGGACCATCGGATCTTGCCACGACGTTTAGTGCCAGTGCGACACAGTGTATGAGAGTGTGTTACTTTTCCCGTTTTCTTTCCCTCGTTAGACGGACCCGTCTCTCGCAGATTTTTTGGTGTATATATTTATAAAGGTCACTCCCCGTCATCGAGTAAAACAGTGTCTTCTCTTTCGTGTTCCCCAAGATATTCAACAATTCAAATACCACCTACAAGTTAAGGAGAAACCAGTAAGAGGAAGTTCCAGCACCACCACGCGATATTCCGTAATTTCATCAGTTACTTTGATATTATTCCATTACCTGTAATATAAGCATTTACGCCTCATACATTCTTTTGATATTCTCTTTCTTTCTACATTGTCTTTAGACTCATCAGATCATTTATAAATATTTCAGAAGTTTGCCTGGTCTATAATGTACAAGTTTTCAGAGCAACAGCCAGTGAAGGCCAAGATTCCTAACGATTTTGCCTCCAGACAACAGTTTAATCCACAGGCCATGAATTTCAACAGCAATAACGGTTTCCAAAACCAAGGTAAGAATAACTTTCAACCTGGGCAGCATGTTCAGCAGAATAACAATAACAATGCATCGTTGTACCAATTGAATGGGTTCAACTCTGTCGATAATTTGGCACGTATGAACCATGTGGGTGCTCCGTTAAACCACTCGAACTCTGTACCTCAGAACATGGATACGAATTACGCAAATTCTCCAACAAACGACGCTAAGAGATTTCAATTCCAAAATTTCGTTAATAAGAACAACAATCATAACAACAATAACGGTCACCGTAATGCTAATAATAACAATAATAGCACTAATATTCCATCGCAAAATCATAACAACCGCAACAATAACAACAATAACAACAATAACAACAACAACAACAACAATCGTTTTGCTAACTCCTCATCGAGTAGAATGAATTCGCCAAATAACATTCAGTATAACTCCAGAAACAATCATAATAATAATAACAACAACAATAACCATAACAATCATAACAACAACAATAATCATAACAACAACAATAACCATAACAATCATTCCCGTCAATCGTCAAATAACAGTAGCAATCCCTCAATCAGTCCTGACTCCCCATGGTACCAGAAGGTTTGTGCCTTCGAAGAATGTGTCTCGCAGACTCTGTACATGTCCCAGACCCCTAGACGTAAGAACATTAAGCACCGTTCGGAACATCCAAACTCAAACGCTAACCCATTGTTCTGGGACTCTATTGGGAGAGCCATGGGTCTGTATCATGATTTGATGAACACACCAGAGTTGAACTCTGACAGAGTCTCTAAGTTAGTTCACCTTTTGCATAACGGGTTAAGAGCCAACAGAAACCAATTGACCAGAATGAACAAGAAGCCAGATTACGACTCTCAATCTTTCCATAAGGAGATGACCAACTATTTATGTAAGTCCCTAAGGGAGATCTCAGATGATGTTCTTAGTGGAAAAGTCGAATTAAATGAATACGGTGCCATGCATTTGATTACCGCTTTCAAAGAATTATTGTTATTTGAAGAGGCTGTTCAAATTTGGAAAAATGCCATCAATGGGGTCAACAATTACACCTCGAGCATCTTTTTGAACCCAAGAGTTGTTGGTGTTATTCTACCTATTCTGTACGATAACGGTGTCTCATATCCAGAGATTCAGTCTCTATATGAGAAATCTTCCTCCATGATTAATTACTTTCACCCTAATTTATCTGTCGGTATGATTAGAGCCTCTTTGTCTGCCAATGAGAATGAGATGGCTTTGAAATTATTCCAGAAACTTTGTGAGGAATCGACCGAGATGAAGTACGGTTACCTGATTGAAACTCATCTCTCCTTTATTGGTGAATGTAAGGATCTAAATGTCGCCCAGACATTCTTCGACAAGGCGTTGAATGATGAAATGCCATATAAGATCGATTTACAAGTTTCTTATGTGAAGTCGTTCCTAAGAAATATTTGGAATCAAACTCATAACTTCAATCACATCTATGAAATCTGGTACAAATCTTCTTTGCATTATGGTAGAAATGTCAATCACGGTATCTCTTCGTCTTTGAATGACACCTTTTTCGATATATTCTTTGAAAACTACGCAAATGATAAGAGCCAAGGTTTCCAAAACTTACAGAATTTGATTCAGACTTATAATAATATCAAGAATATTGATGAGCCATTCTTCAACATTATTCTAGCTAAGTGTACTATTTGGCATGATAGAGAAATCTTGGAATACATTGACAAAAGTTATGATTTATTTAATATTCCAAAGACAATCGTGGCATACAGAATCTTATTGAAGTCAATGGGTTCTGTTGATGATTCTACCAACGAGGAGATCTTACAAAGATGGATTAACTTAATTCGTAAATCAGATGAAATTGGTCAAAGGTTCATTGCCAATGCCGATTGGGCTGCTCTAAGAGACGCTACAGTAACATGGACTCAATCAAACAGGGATAACAATTCACCAGCCACCATCAGCATGGCAGACAGTGTCATGAACACTATTCCACCGACTCCATCAGGTACACCAACTCCTCATGGAGACATGAGACAGGTGAATGTAGGGGATATGGACTTCTATTCTCACCCAGCATTCCAAGCCTTGAATGCATCAGGTGCATTCGATGACGTAGGAGCAGACACCGCCTCCTCGAGTAGAACTGTTACACCTACTACAAGCAATCAAATGTCAACTTTGAAGGATAGTGAGCAGGAAAGAACTGTTGTTGAAGACAGAATGATTCTGTACTTGAAGATTGTTAAACGCTACTCACCTTATTGCCGTGATTCAAGACAATTGGCTAGGTTAACAACAGGTACAGCTGTAAAGTATTCTGTGTTACAAGAGGTGCTTAACCAATTTCAAACTCTAGATGTCACCGATATTCCCATTCCTGAACTACAAAATTTGAAGCCTACCTGTGTTTAAGCTCATCTTTTTGTATTCCCATTCTTTTACTATTGATAATTATTCAAATATGTTGTTGGATCAAACGAATCTATCATCCCATTCTAAAAACACATTCTTATGCTATATCATATTCAAACTTATAAAGCTATAATATCATTCCAAAATAATATTAATTCAAGCAATCATTATAATTATTCGAAGACCTTTGTCATTTATAATTTTTTTTTACCTATATAGAAACATTCACTTTAATGTATAATAATTTTTCTCAGAACAGTTCATTCTTTTAATACTTTACCTTATGTTATGCTTTCTTATTTTATATATATATGCACTATTTAAAATTTAGTACTTTTGAGGGTTTGATATTCAACCTTCTTGATACCTTCTTTAACTTTTTCTTCCAAAAGTTCGATACTCAGACGAATGTCCTTCTCTTCTCGTGTTTCTATCAATAAATACAGCTTGGGTTCGTCCTTATCGTTCTTTGGTTGTTGACCTTGAGGATAAAACTTACCCCTGGTTGTTATACTACAGCCAGTCTCGTTCCTGATGAAAGCTAAAGTTGTATTTTTAGTAGCTTCCCAACGTACTAATTGTGGTAAGTCATTTACATTCACTTTTGTAAAATAAGTTATACTTCCGTCGGCTTCTGTATTTCTTCTGGTTTCATATTCTAATTTAGGGATATCTGAGTCATCGTTGTTATCAACAGGTACTAGTTTTTCTCGTGTGGTTATGTCCGTTTTATCAGTGGTTCCCTCGTAGGCCTTTCTATTATGTTCATGTTCCTCCTCTCTCTTGGAGTCAATATGTTCAAGACCTTTACCTCCAAATCCCTTCAATAGTTTGAATTTACCCTCGTTTATACCGTTTTCAAATTCTTTACTCATTTCATTTAGTTGTGAAATTTGATCATGGTTATGCAGTTGCAATTCATCTTCACGTATTGCTTTCCTGACAATGTATGCAGCTGCTAATTCATCTTTTAATAGAAGCGTGACTGCTTTCCCATGGTTAGTACCACGAGCTGTTCTCCCGGTGGTGTGAACATATTGCGCAAATGTCTTTATGGCATTGTATATAATAACCAACGAAACCTCTGGAACGTTTAAACCTCGGGATAAAACTTCAGTACATAATAATATGCTGTTTGGAGTTTTCCTGAAACCTTCTAAATTTTGCATTCTCTGTTGATACGGTTTACCAGCGTGTATTGCGAATATATCATAGTCATATTGTTCTAATTTGGATTCCAGTAGATCGCAAATCTGTTGACTAGAAACGAATATGATAAGTTTTTCATCTTCCTCGTTATCATGGGTATTATTGACGTCTTGGAACTTGCTGTCTAGGATTGAAATCAATCTATCAAATTTCACAATATCATTATCACATATTTCAAACCTTTGTTCTACATTCTCATTGACCATGTTATTTGAATTGATGGTAATGCTTAACGGAGAGTGTAACACCCTCAGTGCAAATTTTTTCAACTTATTGGGGAATGTGGCACTGAATAAGACGCACTGTTTATCCGGCCGTATAGACTTCATTATCTGAGTTATCTGCGGTTCAAATCCCAAATCAAACAGACGATCCGCTTCATCCATTACGACATATGTGATTCTCGTGGGGCTGAACAATTTCCCGTTATTCAGGGTTAAGAGGTCGATGAAACGACCAGGCGTGGCTACCACGATCTTGACGCCTCTTTTAAAGTCATTAATTTGTTTCTTCAACTCAGACCCACCAGTGCAACATATCGACGATATTGTACTATCATATTGAGAGAATTTCACAATTTCCTCGTAGATTTGAACTGCTAGTTCTCTTGTAGGTGCCAACACGAGGGCTAGAGGCCCCGTTTCAGACTGTGAGAGATCCCTTTGAGCTTTGATGTGTCTGAACAAGGGCAAAAGATACGCAATTGTCTTGCCTGACCCAGTTTTTGAGATACCGATAACGTCTCTCCCACTCATTATTGCAGGTATAGCCTGCGCCTGAATCGGAGTTACAGTTCGGAAGTTGAGCACCTTCTGTATCATATTCGTTGTGGAGGTGTTGAGCCCCAATTGAGACCAGCGCGTTATTGGTGCGGGGCAGTCCTGACCCTTTACTTTGATGTTATCCAGGCTCAATCTGATTTCTTGTACTTCTTCGGGTGAGAGTTTTCGCAGCTCTTCGGATTCGTGGTAGAAACACCTCTGGAAAGGTTCCAATGTGGCAATATCGTAATCAATCTTCATCACATCCTTCAATTTCTTCATCTTTGCAATCTTCTTGTATTTATCAACGGTGGTTTTATCCTCATCTGGACCTCCGTTCTCGTCGAAGTAAGATATCTCCTCATTGAGAGCGTCAAAGTTTGCCGCAGGTTTGTGGATTGATTGAGAACTGGGTTTATCATCATTAGCCAACTGAGCCATCAACACATCCAACGGATCGGCACCAATCTTACCGGGATTGTGCGATTTTGAAGCGTCGACGCCGGTTTCGGTCTGCGGATCTGATGGAATAAACAGGTTTGTCACTGTGTCTTTGTCGGTATGTGCGCCATCGTCCTCTGTCTCAAAAGAGATACGCTTACGCTTCTTCTTAGGCTTAGCCCGAGTGCTCGTATTCACCGTCGGTGCATCCACCGTCGGCGAATCCATCTTTTGCGCATTTCTTGCCCGCTTCTTCTCCCTCCACTCCTCCAACTTCCGCTGTCTCTCCACCAGCTTACCAGCGTCTACACCCTCACTCCTGCCTCCCTCGTCCTTTCGCCGCTCGCCCTTGCCCCCATCTGCTCCCGTTCCAGCCTCTTCCCGGGCCTTCTTCGCCTTCCATCGGGCTAACCGGGCCCTTCTCTCACGTAGCACCTCCTCGTCAGCGTTCACACCTGCGCTGTTCCCCACTGCATCCATCGTCCTGCCCTGGGTTCTCCAGCGCTTTCTGGAACTTCCCGCCTTGCCCGCCCGGAATTCCACCCGATGAGCTTAAATTTGATCCCTTCCACAGGGAGTTCCAAACCGACCAACCCAATCGGCCCCAGGGACAGTTCCAGAGGGGTACAGCTGCTGTGAACGGTCATGAACATCGAGAAGCCGCCATGGATGTCCCAGGAGGACTACGACAAGCAGTATGGTGCGTTTAAGGTTGCTGGGGGGTCAAGCCGTCAGCAGGAGACGGGCGGGTCCGCAGGGACGCGTGAACAGTCGCCAGCCATTACTCAGGAGGGCAGTGGCGCAGATAATGGTGTTGAGAGCAAGGAGACGTCAGTCTCGCCGAGTGGAGAGGGCGAGAAGCCGGTGTACAAGGTGCAGAAGCGTCGACACGGGCGGTATGACCAGGACGAGCGGCGCCGGAAACTGGAGAGGCAGCGGATGCGCGATGAGCAGTTCAAGGAGCACGAGATCCAGATGACCGCGAACCGCACGATCAACGTCGACCAGATCGTCCGGGAGCACTACAACGAGCGGACGGTGATCGCGAATAAGTCCCGGAGGAACCTGTCGCCCATCTTGAAGCTGCGTAACTTCAACAACGCAATCAAGTACATGCTGATCGAGAAGTACACAAAGCGTGGGGATGTAGTGCTCGAACTGGCCTGTGGTAAAGGTGGTGACTTGAGGAAATACGGTAACGCAGGGATATCACAGTTCATTGGGATCGATATATCTAACGCTTCAATCCAGGAAGCTCATAAGAGGTACAAGTCCATGAGAAACCTGGATTATCAGGTGATTCTGATTACGGGGGACTGTTTTGGAGAGTCTCTCGGGGTGGCAGTAGAGCCCTTTCCAGAGTGTCGATTCCCATGTGACGTTGTGTCCACACAATTCTGTCTTCACTACGCATTTGAGACTGAACAGAAGGCCAGGCGTACTCTACTGAATGTGTCCAAGTCTCTGAAGATAGGAGGTCACTTCTTTGGTACCATTCCCGATTCTGAGTTCATCCGCTACAAATTGAACAAGTTTGGCAAGGACGTTGAACAACCTTCATGGGGGAACTCTATCTATAAAGTCACGTTCAACAATAATGAGTTTCAAAAGAATAACGGCGAGTTCCCCTCACCCTACGGTCAGATGTACACGTATTGGTTGGAGGACGCTATTGACAACGTCCCAGAGTACGTGGTCCCCTTTGAGACTTTGAGAAGTTTGGCGGATGAGTATGGTATGGAATTGGAGCTACAGATGGCTTTTAACAAGTTCTTCGTGCAAGAGATTCCTAAATGGGTCAACAGATTTTCTCCAAGGATGAGGGAGGGGTTGCAAAGGTCCGATGGGAAGTACGGGGTGGAAGGTGACGAGAAGGAGGCAGCAGCTTATTTCTATACGGTGTTTGTCTTCCGCAAAGTAAGGAATTATGAGGAACAATAATTATAATTTAAGCATGAGGATGATGAACGTGTCATTATTACTACTGTAAAGGATATACATGAATATATACTAGTAGAAATATTATAACAATGACGTTTTCCGTTATAATGCAGTTGTTACTGTGACAGTTTGGGAATTGATTAGCATTGTAGGTGGTAGACCCTTCAACCAAATATCGAGATCCTCGACATACTCCTGACTAGCCTCTGGGTCCTCGTGTGTTCCAAGTGGAGGAATAGGAAGTGTGGAGAATATCAAGCCAGAGTTCTTCGATAACTGTAACATCATATCGTTCAGTATTAGATGTTGTGCTCGACTTGGTAAATCATCAAACTGCAGATTATGCATGGCATCAATGAGACTCGATTCTGAATTGCAAGGCGATAGATTGGGCTGGACTGGGTTTCTTGATGAAATGGATTCTACGTGATCGTCAGTGACTGGAACAATAGTTGGCTTATCGCCGGTCCCATCCTCTAATATCTTTGTCTTGGGAATTGCTGTACTGGAGAAGACTGGCTTTAAATTATGCAATTTGTCCTTTTTAACAGCTACATCTGTTGTTTGGTCCCTCTTCTGTGGATTGTGCTTTCTTCTTAGATTATTTAGTTTCTGGGCAACTTGATTTATCGATAATTGTGACCCTGAGATTGTATCCTCTTCCCCAGTCTCGTCATCGCTGATGGCAGGTGTTTCTAGCATTCCTGCTGGCATTGTAGAGCTCATTTTAAATGATACCCCAAGAGTTTGAAGCTTGGCAGTATTGAATTTATGCGAGTTTTTAGCCTCTGAATCAACAAGAACTGATTTCGTTACTGAAAAACGACGTCTAGGCGCCAACGTACGTCTTGCCTCTACCAAATCTTTCCACCATTTACTGTCCTTTAACATCCCGTTTACATAATCAAGTGAAATCTTGTCACCCTTCACAATCGTATTATAGACTCTAAAACGATCCAATGATACGACCAACACGGTAGCCTCAATTCTTAGGACCTGTAACAATTTTGTCATACGGTCAATTTCAACAGCTCTAGCTTGTTCATTCTCCACAAATAATATCACTCGCAGGATATGGGTGTGTTTCCATTCCGGTACAGTAACAAGAATAGCACCCAGTTGCAGTATCAGAGTATATGTATCAAAATTTGAAGATATGATTGCTGGATGTTCATTGCTCTCGTCCATTGTAGCACATATCTGGATTGGATATAAGTCAATAATCTGTTTTTTCTCCTCCTCTGCAAAACTTTTCTTGTTTGGGAGGTCCAGGTTTCTAAATCCATGTGCTATCGCAATATTTGATTGCATTAACGAAAGATCCTCAATTATTTGTACCCACTGACAAACGGTAATTTTGTCCTCATTCTTGCATGCATCTGTAGGCAGTTTTGATTCAATTCCCGGAATATTTATTATTACCTGGTTATCTTGATTGCTGTGCTGGGCGAGTAATGGATTCAGGGCTTCGTTAGTTCTATGTTTAGCATGTAAATCGAAAAAACCAACAACGGTTATATTTGGTTTCATTCCTCCCAGGCCCGAACCAAGGAAAACATTTCTGATACCCCATGATAAGGTAGGGCCAGTCCCTACCTGGACGAACGCTTTAATTCTTGCCATGTCCCTAATTTGCACCCACGCACTTGTTTGATTCTTGATCTCGTTAAACTGGTTTTGAAAATCTGGTATGACAGTGACGTGTCCTAAGACGTAAAGTCCACCTTTCTTTAAATGATTGCAAAACCTTATCAGATTCCAACTTGTCCTTGGATTATCCACAAGAAGTAACACCTGGGGTCTCCAGTATTTAACATTATCTTGTCTCAACCGTAGTAAATATTTCCGCACCTGATGATAGATCAAACTTTGTGAGACATCTCCCCATGGTTTGGGAGGGCAGACATAATGGATAATGAGAAATAAAATAGCCATTGCAGACATCAAGGCAGAGGCGGTAATTCCATCTACAATGACCATCGCTGCAATGGATAGAACAGCTCCGGCAAATGCAGTATACCTGTCGAAATATTTGAAAGAGGGTCTGAAGTTTGGTGCGGCGGCAATCTCTAATAGGAAACAAGCCAAGTTCATAACAATAAAGGTCATTAAGAAGGTCATCGTAATGAAGGATGCAATTTTATTGACGTCTGAGAATAAGCACAATTGGGTTAAAAGCCAAGTGAATAACAATGATACAATTGGTCTTCTGCAAAAGATATTCAGTCCTGGGAGAATTGAATCTCTGGCAATTGCCTCCAAAACATAAGCTGCACCGACCATACCAACAATGATAGAAAAGAAAGATGTCGATAGTTCCCCTAAAAAGATCAGCCATTGGACAGAGCTGACAGACTGGATGATCTGAACCTCCTTATGTAAGGATTCTCTCGGTACTGCCATCCCCATGAAAATCACCACAACAGCGTAGCAAAGGAATGTAAATAAAAGTCCCCATAGAGTTCCCTTTGGGATAGATTTAGATGGTTTTCGTAATTCACTTGACATTCCCGCACCAGCAAAGATACCGGCTGTTGCCGGGAAGAAGACCCCGAACAAATTGTAAAATGTCTCTTTACCCTTCAGTAAAGAGCCTGCTGCACCCTTTGAGAAATGGGGATACAAGTTTTCGCGGAAGGTTGTCCATGAGAGACCTGAATATGCGATGAACCCATTATCAAAAGGTGCCTTAATCAACGTCGATATGGGGATTGAGATGATGGAGCTCACTAAGATGAGGAAAAGCACACTCCCCGCCCTTGAAACCATCTGTGATCCGACAAGGGCTATACCTAGACAGATGAGAAGGATGACTGTAGCATAAGTGAATTCGTACCAACTACCCCTTGGGAAGATCGCCAGCAATGCTCCCGGGGCCTCCTTGGGACCAGAACCCATTCTTCCGAGATTATACAGAAGCGGTTCCACGATACCAACAGCGTTCATACCACTGTTGAACACTTGTCCCAAGAAGAATACGAGTCCTATGGACCCACCGAATTCAGGCCCCAAACACCTTGAAATCATGTAATAAGCACCCCCACCGCGAACGGTACCATTGGTAGAGATGGCAGATATACTGAGAGTTGTCAGCAGGTTTATCGTATAACTGAGGAGCAAAAGCCCAATGGTGCATATTATCCCCAGTTGCCCCAGGATGAAGCCGAACCTCAAGAACATCAGAATCGACAGCACATTTAGCGCCGTGGGGACAAACACCCCGTCGTATGTCCCCAGTTTGTTCCTGGAGGGGTTCTCTGGGTCATATTTGGAGGAAATCTTCTGGCTGAGGGGAGTCGCTTGGTAGCTAAAATACGTGTTGCTCTGTCTCCTGGACGAGAGCAGCGACGACGACTCGGTAGACGCCACATGGGGAGGCCGGTGTGTTCCCGGTATATCGTAGAATCTACTGACCATGCAGAGTGTCTCCTTGGTGCTCTTCTTATATCGAGATGGGTCCTTAAGTTAGTGTAGAAGAAAGGACCCTTCCGGCAACGTTTTTTAATAGTTAGAGACTGAATGTTTGACACATTTTGGCAGTGTCAACTGTCAGGGAACCGATATAGTTCTCCAGTACTCGCTAAAGTGCGGTTAGGTGTTTGTAATGGGTGTGTAATGGCTACATTTTATTGTACAGATGTATATGTGGTGTTGTAGGCGCTTGCTCCTACTTCCGAGGCTTCTTGCCTTCCAGTTGGTCCCATAGAGCCTCCGCGTCGGCTTCCTCCTCCTCCGGTTCTAGACGGACCCTCTTCGTGTTCTTTCCCTTCTTGTTCTTCGCCGATGGTAACTCTATATCAGTGTCATCCAGCAGCTCCACGAGGTTGATCTTGGATCCGACGTAGACCTTCGCCAGCGTTCTCAGGGACGTGACGTCAAAGACACGGACGTATCTGTCTAACCCACCTTGGATCAGGTACTTGTTCCCACCGACGACGGTGACGTAGTTCGAGGCACCGACAATGTCCCCCTTGCCGAATTTGCCAAGCAATCTCCCCCTGTTGTTGAACTTCATTAGGTCCTTCTTTGTGTCGGTGGTGATGAAGCTGAAGTCGTCGATGTTTGAGGATCTCAGGTTGTGTAATGGTGTGATGTCCTCTGGGGAAGCAGAGATCATATCTAGCGCGGTTAGGGGCTCTCTGTTTGGTAATAGATTGATGTAATGCAGGGGTTTCCTTCCGTGTTGCGTCTGGTATATTCCCAGGTGAGACCAACGGGACACTGTCACAAATTGGTAGTTTAGGTTCTTTGCGGTCTTCGCTGTCGGAGCAGGGTACAAGAAGCGTAACGCAACTGGCCATACTGGCACTCTCATGTCGAGTCTGTCATTTTCCACGTTCTTGGCCTCCCAAATCTGTGTCAGTTTCTCAAAGTTGGATCGGTCCAACTTGTACAGTTTGACCAGATTCTCCTCTCCACCGGTGGCAAAAATGCAGTCTTCCTCGTCTTGGTTGTCATATAGCTGTATGAACTCGAGAGGAGCCTTTACCTTATGTGTCACCATCTTGGACAGCTTCCCGCCGCGCAGTGTGATTATGTGAATCAACCCGGATCTCGTCCCCAGGAGAAATGTATCCTTACTCACAGGCAGGGGTACTAGCGTGATAAAAGCATCAGTTAGTTTTGTCCTCCTCTTAGAGCTCTTGAACAGGGACTCTAACAGGGAATTGTCAAGCAAAGAGGGGTCTTCCAATGTCGCCTCGACGTCGTATTCTCCGATATCAAACTCAACCTTCACGTCTGTCACTTCCAATTCGCTCGTCTTAACACCCGTCTTAACCAATTGCAACGCACCGTGGTTTCTAGCAACAAGGATAGCATCCCGAGTAGTCAGCCGGCACCATACATCGACACATTTCTTCGCACCTTCACCTGGCACCGTGGTCAACGAAAACGGTTGTAGCGCGTCCTTCTTCGAGGTATCCGTGCCCCTGTTGCACACTAACTCCTTAACGGACCCGTTATCCGTACAGCTGATCAGAAGTCTCATTATATGTGTGTCTGGTGGGGTTATGGAACGATATTACAGATTTAATGGATGCGATGAGGTTGAAATCTTTAATGCATAGAGGAAAAATTTTCTTGAAAATTTATTCATGTTTAAATTTACATCAACTGTTAAAGGTAGGGATTCCCGCTGGAGACAGTAAGAGAGAGGTAATGACAGAGACAGGTGCGCTGCGGGACAGGGTACCCGAGGATCCGGTAGCTGAGGACAGTTATGATGAGGAAGAGGACGAGGATTTCATGCCTGAGAAGGTAGAAAACGCCGAAGAGGAGAGTCCTGAGCTGGAGGCAGAGGAGGATATCAAAGCGATCAAGGAATATGCACATATAGAGAGTGAGACAGGAGGTCTTGTGAAGACGAGGCGTGGCAGACAGCTGGAGGCAGAATTGCAAAAGAAGCACAAATACGATAATGTGGTGGTGCGAGGATCTGATGCCTCTGGAAAGGTCAGTAAGATGTGGGAGGAGATGCAAAGAGAGAGTACAGCACGGTTAGAAAATGCTGCAGTGGCTAAGCAGTCTGTTTTTCAGGAACCCTCCGCTGATGATAACGCTCTGAAAGGAGACCAATATGATCCCGCCACTGGAGAGGAGCGGATCCTGATCGAGAGGACGTACAAGTTTGCAGGAGAGACAGTCCATGAAAAAAAGTGGGTTCCGAGATCCAGTGCTATGGCCCGGGAATATCTGGATAGTTTGAAGTTTAACAACCCAGGAAAGAAGCTAAGCGAACCCCAAGAGAAGGCGACAACAGCATTGCCAGAGAAGACGCTGGAGAAGGAGAACGACACGCAGGTAACAGACTTGGAGCGGGCAAACCTACGACGCCCCCTCAAGAGGCGGCCGATCTTGGAGGATATAATTGCTGGATCCCTAAAGCCCAAACTAACGACTTTGGAAAAGTCCAAATTGGACTGGGTGAATTACGTCGACAAGGAAGGTATCGACGAAGAATTGCAACTGCACAACAAGGACGGGTACCTTGCTAAGCAGGATTTCCTGGGGCGTGTGCAGTCCAAGAAGGACGCCCAGTACAAGGAACTGCGGCAGAAACAGCTGGCATTGCAATTGCAAGAACAGCAGGCCAAATAATAACGACGCAAACCACACTGTATACTGAATATTCTATGCATCTCAATCATATAACGACACACACCACACTGTATACTGAATATTCTACACAACTCAGACTATAACAACTGCTTCTGTCACTATTGAAGCGAAATGTATAATATCTATATTACCTTATATATAAATGTGGGGTGTGGGTGTACATAATTCCTTCTTTGGGACAATATCCAAAAACGGCAAAATTCCCTTTTAGGAAAACAGTGACAATCAAAGAAAAAAAAGAAACGGGAAAATTTTTTGATGCGAAAAATTTAACTATAAAAGGAGCCGTTATTTTGAACATGTCATCTATTTCCGCTTTTCTCTCCGTTTTATTCTCCCTTGAAGAGACCAAGAATCTCTTTGCCTTTTGGCTTAGATCAAGTGTAGTATCTGTTCTTTTCAGTGTAACAACTGAAATGACCTCATAGAGGCTCATTACCTTTTTTTTGTTACAAAACACATTTTTTTGAACTGTCTGTTTTCTTCTTCCCTGTTTGCCTCTTCCTTTGTTTCATTACGAGGGAACGGTGTGGACAGGGAGGAGGAAGATTAGGTGATAGGAGGTTATAGTTTCGGTGTTTATCGCTATGGTGTGCCGCTGAGATGGGTTTAGTCAGGAGCGAAAGTGTATTTCTTCGTGCAGGTCAGATTCGGACCTATTCCAAAATACCTTTCTTCTTCCTTTGTGCCCCTTTCCGATGGGGAGAGTGGGGCCTGGGATATATGATGGAAGTGTTGGGATGGAAAATGCTGAGGGTTTCGTACTCTTTTCCTTTTCTGTTTTTCCACTTTTTTTATTTGTCTTATGGTTCTGTTCTCTCCTAGAGAGGTGCAAGGGAAGAGATTGGTATGGGTCTGGATAGACTCGCCGTGGAAATTGTTTGTTCTAGGCTTTATTTGTCTCGGCAGCGCATCGATATTCGCTGGACTATGGTCTGAAGTGTCGTGATCCTCACACACCCTCATGGTTTCGATGCTCGCATTGATTTCATATGTGTTGGATATTTTCATTAATACTTCAATACAACCCTTTGATTGCTTGATGCTTCATTTATCCTATCGCCGCCCCCTTTTTTTTCTAATTAATCTCTAGATGAGTTCATCTATGTTATTTAGAAGTACATGTTTGTCGATATAGATGGTGGTCGTATTTGTTGATATAAATGTTGATTGTGTTTGGAACAAAATCGTTTTTAGTTTGAGGACAATTGTATGTTGTGATTTGATGTTAATTAGAGAATATTTAGCTTATATTTCCTATCTAATAGGAACTTCTGGAACCTTTCACTTTTGATGATTGTTATTTTCTCATGACCCTCTTCAACATCCTTGGCGGTTATCAGAAATTCCTGTAAAGCGAATGATTTTAATAGTAAAGTATCCAACAAATCATCGTTACTGCGTATACAATACTTCACCTCTTTGACTACCTTGTCGTCAACTATATTCAGAGCCAGTCTGTTGTCAACATTGTTGATAAGCTTTATCACTTTAAAGATATTGTAGAAGTATTTAAAGGTAACGATAACATCATAAAATTTCTGGAATTTATCCTGGTCCAATGCATCAAATTTCTCCAAGAAACCAACTAACCCTGAATACACTAAGTTGATACCATTCACATCATGGCATACATCAATCTTCGACTTGAGTGAGAAGAGTTGCTTCTCCAAATCACTGGCTATTTGAGCAATCTCCGTTGTTCTCTTGGAACAGTAATACATAACCTCCAACAAAAAGTCAACATATTCTACTAAGGGCCTCCTTAGCGATTTAATCAAGTTGAGAATCACTTTCTCCTTGGTACTTTTTTCCTTCATATGCTTTGATAATACCTGTGCGATTTATTTTTTAGTGTTTTTAATTGAAGTGTTTGGTAGTTATTTGACATTTGCTTGATTGTGATTGCTCTGTTGTGCTTTTAGGGTAAAAGGGGAGAATATTATAGATTAAACTACGAAAGCTGGAAGGAAAAAAAGGTAATACTGGACGCATTCCCTTATTATATACATCCTTTGATCCGTCCACTATTACTCATTTTTTTTTTCACCTGAATATTTTTGAAGGGAAAAAAAACGTAATGAAGTGACTCACTTTTCTGACATGTTATTCTGACACACTCAAAGCTAAGTCTCATAGGTGGTGCTGTGAGGCATTACCTGGGTATAATCACAATAAATGTACTTTCTTATTGTTAGTGGTTAAATAAATTATGTTCTATAAGATAAAGGATGTTGACTAGGATTACACTTTGGTGTTTTCATAGGAACTATCCCTCGCAGTAGTTACTTACTGTGAATATATAACGGAGAGTCACAAATGGGGGAGATAATTCAATTGAGATAGCGACACTGCTTTCGCTGGAGTCATTCCTGACTTGCTATTCTGAAGAAACTTTTCCAACATGTGGTCAACATGTTATTCATTTTAAAAAACTGGATATGAGTATATCTATTGACGTGGCATTTCTTATATCTTCCTTTCATAGAGTGTTTTTGATGTAGTGTGTAATAGCTTGTTTGTATTGTTGTCAACACAGTGTTCGGTAACCAGAACTATCAAGGTCGATTACACAAGAATTTGGAAGACAGTCTTTATAGCAAGTCTCATTAAGAATGATAATGAACAAAGGAGCAGTAAACTGTAAACCACACTGAAGATCTGTATCTTTTGAAAAGTTTTAGCCAGTACGTATACAACATTCCCCAGCTCGCAGAGCATCTCAACCACCACATTCTATGTAGGACGGAAACAACTAAAGTAACCCTCGCTCAAGAAATCAAGAACTTGTGAATGAGAAGGGTTTTTACGTCGAGTAAAAGCCTTGATTGGGTGGGGGATTAATAGCAAGATGCGTATATACATCTAGGCATATTCTTCAATGAGTAGTTAGATCATTTTCCTATAAGCTGATTGAACCTTACCGAACATGTATGTTACGGTTCAAGAGGTCGCCTCTAAGTCACTCTCCGTTACGTACAACCATACCAAACTGACCGAGCACCTGCCACCTCTCGATGGAATATGACAAGGCCCAACCTCAATGGTATCTGCCACTGCACACCTCCACCGTCGGAAGCTCCGCCGGAACAACACCATATTTCTCCGACATACCCCGGTTCTTCCCGAGTTTCCTCAGTGGGAACGGAAGGCCGTTCCCGACAACACCCGAACGCCCGAATGTGTCCACTTTTGCAGCTGTCCAGTTGCCGTTGATCCGGACCGCTACTGGAGGTTCAGCCTGGGACCCTGCGCAAGAACAAGGGTAGTGTGCGTTAGTCGTCAGCGTGACTCTTTCAGTCAGGCATAGAGCTTTCTGGCGATGAGGATTTGGAGCCGTGTACAATCTTAGCGTAGATTCAACAAGATTTATATAAATATGGGTATTGGTGAGATTGTAGATCTATCAGTATGGTGGAGCTCCCTTTCCTCGAGATGAAAAGCTAGAGTAACCTGCTATCATGTCATTGTCCGGCGATTCAGTCATCCACATCATCGGGATGGGGTCCATGGGGACCATTCTAGCTGTCACTCTCCTGGAATGCACCAATGCAGAGGTCGTTCCATTGTTCCGGAACAAAGAACGGCTGTCGCAATTCCAGAATGAGGGGAACTCCACTATTGGTATCAACAAGCTCTACTTGGAAGAGAAGCCCCTAGTCACCAAGAGGTTGGAAAAGGCATTTTGCCCTGAGAGCTTTCCTGGGGGGAGAATTCAAAATTTGGTGGTCACTACAAAGACGTACCAAACAGAGGCAGCGTTGGCGCCATATCTACCTTACATCGATGCGGAGACTAATTTGATTTTAATTCAGAATGGGTTAGGTGTCTTAGAGGTGTTGAGGGAAGAGATATTCCCTGTGTCTGAGGGACGACCAAACATTTTCCAAGGTGTCATATCTCATGGTGCACATCAGGTAAAGGGATTCATCTTTAACCATGCAGGGTTTGGTTTCCTAAAGGTCGCAAGGCTGCCATGGGATCAGAACGATATCATACAGACTAAAGCATCTGTGGAGCAGGATAGAGTCGACAATTCCTTGATCAAAGTTCTTGCAGATCCGACTTTTGCCAAAGGGTTTAACTGTCAACACATGACATACCAAGGTATGCTATTGGGTCAGCTTTTCAAGTTTCTGATCAACTCTTGTATGAACCCTACAACAGCTATCTTGGATACCGATAACAGCTATATGTTAGACCACTGTAGGCCATTGTTTACCTCCATCATTGAAGAATCCCTAGTCATTTTAAGAATCGCCTTCAAACCCCTATTTGAGTATGAAGAAAAGTATAACGGCAAGGAGGGATATCCAACCCTGAATGTGACATCCGTCTTAACGGAGAAGAATATGATTAATGAAGCGATACGTACAGGGTGTGTCATAAACGCAAAGAATAGTAACTCTATGAGGCAAGATACACGTTATTTGAGGGATACTGAGATCAGGTATATTAATGGCTATGTTGTAAAGCTGGCTGACACTCTCGGATTGGGTCCTGGTGCTGCTAAGGTTAATAAGACTCTAATGGAGCATGTTAACTTAAGACTAGGTTTAAATAGAACTAGGGCTGCTGAGAAGAAATAACCTTTTCCATGAAGCTTTTCACCTTGTCCTGTATATAAAAATAGACTTATTTCAATCAAAAGTAATGCATAATGATTATTGAAATATATTTTGCTTGGTACTTATTACTAGTTGAAAAATGATTATGATACTTGTTTTCTTTTTTTGACCAATACGTCAAATAACTGACAGTCAGTGTATTCGTTGATGTAAGGGTGGCCGGAACGTATCTAAAGGATTCTGGACTCTTGAGAACAACATATATTTAATAAGCACTCTCTGAACGAGGTATGATGTATTTGAACCGTCTTTTCAGATAGCTACCAATGTATAATATAAGTCTAAAATGACTTTACTCGCTAAGAAGCAATTTAACATTCATAGAATGTATGATAATTAAATTTGAGTGAATATAATCGTTTCAAAATTATATTTGAAGTTCTTTGTTTGGATAAGTATACACATTTGATGGTTTTCCAAAACCTTCCTGAGTATATATCATCAAGTATTTTGTCAATAACCTACCCCATTGGTACTAAACCCCCAACAAGAAAATATAATTAGAGAATAATGTTTATATTTTCAAAACCTTTATCTCCTTACTTTTCATTTTTATCTAAGCATCTATAAGTTCAATACAAAAAGTAAACAAATATATATAAAAAGATAATTATACTTTCTTTCTATTATAAAGCGGTTCCTTACACCCAAAATAAGTTCATAAGCCCTTTCATTTTATACCCTCTTATTAAAACTACAGGCAGTAGTTTTAAAAGCATATGATATCTAGATTTTTCACTCCAGTGGACTCCCATTTCTCTAGATATCTATTTAAATCAAACATAAAACCTTGAAAACATGGGGATATATGTATTTTATGTATTACAAAGACTTTGTTCCAGGATATACATTAACCGAATAATTGATATCTAAGAGAGATGTTACTAAGCAAACAGCAAACGTAAGGAATATTGAACGATTAAATGCTTACATTTTTTCTGCAAAATCCTTCCCCCATGATTCAACTAACTTGACACATCAATAGTATTTGAAGCGTCAGTATTCCTCTTCCTCATCTTCTTTCTGCTCCTATTGCGTAAAGGTCTGTAGGTCCTTACAAGACGTTTTCTTTGTTCATACCCATTTCCTTCCTTGAAAATAGAGCTGAGAGGAGTAAAAAGGTGACATCTTCAAAAACAAACACATCTGATCCCTCAGCGCAGGGCAGTCCAACCTCTTGCAACAGTTGCTCTTGCAGTAAGGGCCGTATGGTCAGCTCCTCGCCCCAAGGACTCTCCAATCCTCAGTCACATGCCTTTTCAGCTTTTTCTGTCACTGTGGGAAAAGATCCCGGAACCGGCATCTGTCAAAAGCATTCTGTCTTGAAGAGCCTCGAGATGATAGATAGGAAGACTACTTGTTGCTCTCACCCCTCCTTGCATCGGATAGCATAGTCTACACATAAGAGTACATACCTACGAATCATGACACTTCCAAGCAAACCTATCGTACACATCATTGGCATGGGTTCCATGGGGACACTATTAGCCGTCAACCTGTTGCAGTTTACTAATACCGAGGTTGTTCCACTGTTCAGAAACAAGGAAAGGTTGTCTCAATTCCAGAACGAGGGACAGTCCACAATTGGTATTAAAAAATTATACCTCGAGAACACCCCGTTGGTTACCAAGAAACTAAACAATGCGGTCTGTCCCGAGACTTACACAGGCGGGAGAATCCAAAACTTGGTAATCACCACCAAGACCTACCAGACGAAAGCTGCTTTGAAGCCATATTTGTCGTACATCGATTCCAACACCAATTTAATATTGATTCAGAATGGTTTGGGTGTCTTGGAAGTGTTGAGGGAAGAAGTTTTCCCAAAGGCTGCCGGTAGACCAAATATATTCCAAGGTGTCATCTCCCATGGTGCCTTCCAGGACAAGGGTTTCATTTTCAACCATGCTGGTTTTGCCGACATCAAGGTCGCTAGATTGCCCTGGAACGAGGAAGAGATAATCCAGACTAATGAATTTGTCGACATGGACGCAAACGAAAACTCGTTGGTCAAGATTCTGATGGATCCCACCTTCGCCAAGGAGTTTTCCTCCAAACACATGACCTACCAGGAGATGCTATCGGGCCAACTGTTCAAGTTTCTGATTAATAGCTGCATCAACCCTGTCACCGCCATTCTTGACGCGGATAACGGTGAAATTGGTGATCACTGTCGCCCAGTCTTCACATCCATCATCGACGAATGTTTGAGCATCCTGAGGGTCGCTTACAAACCCCTCTTCGAATACGAGGGTAAATACAACGGTAAAGAGGGTTACCCAACGTTGTCCATCGGGTCCGTATTAACGACACAACACATGGTTGATGAAACCACAAGAATCGGGTGTGTTGTGAACGCTAAGAACAGTAGTTCGATGAGACAGGACACTCGTTACTTGAGAGATACAGAGATCGACTACATTAACGGATATGTGGTTAAGCTGGCGGAAAGCCTACACCTAGGATCCGATGCAGCAAAGGTTAACAAGACTATTTCAGAATTGGTTAATCTAAGGCTGGGATTAAATAGAACCAGGGCTCCAACCAGTAAGTAAGCATATTGATAGACACTATATAGACGCCCATACTGGGTTTATGATTTGCAAACTCTTACCATTTGAAATTGAGAAATCTGGTTGAACGCCAAGAAGAAATCAACTTGTTTACCTGTTATCAGGAAAACCACAAGTTCCCCCACATTCAATAATTTGACAGGACAGATTTCAAATTGGATAATAGGAACGTACCCCGTACTATGGATCACTAGCAAGGCACCAGCGAGGGTGAACAAAAGAAATTCCATTAGAATAAAATAATCTTTTAATACCGAATCCAGCCACATTTCATCAATCGTAACGTGGTTATTGGGATTTGCCAAGGCTGTTGTTCTGTCAATTCCCTTTGACTCAAGAGAGAAAATAAAAGTGGGGGAGATGGGGAGATGGGGAGGTGGGGAAGCAGGATATTTTGCTCTATCTCATGTTGTTTTCGAGATGACCTCTGGAAATAAATTAAAGATGTAACTTTAATACGGAGAGATTCCAGTACAACATCTTTATTTCCCTTTTAATCTCAAATAGGTCCTATATAGGACAGATTTTTTACTTGTTATGGTAATTTGTTATTACGGGGTAAATTACTGTTTCTTACTAATTCCTGTACCATTGTTTCCATAGCAATTAAAAGAATCCTTATCAAGTTTATTCTTTATTCAGATTCAATTCACAGTAAGAATATCCAACGTTGTATCTTCTCTATTATCTTTCAGTTGTACAATATACCCGATTTGACCTTCGCCGCTCCTTGCCATGCGAAAGACATCTACCTATTTTCCGTGGAAATGTTCTTGTCAGCTCTTTAGATCAAAACAATTATCATAAAAATACTTTCTAAGGACCACACAAGCTAGATGCATTGACTGAAAAGAAACGAAAAAAGAACAAGAAGTTCCGATGGGAACTCTACTACCACCAAGACACGAACAAAAGCTCGTAGGACCAACAATCATGCGATTGTGTGTCGTACCAAAACGGGGTACCACATTCTTAACAACCCTGACTGCATTTCAAGAGAAACAAGACACTATTGTCGGTGTATAACCCCGTTGTTCTACCAACAACGTCAGCCAGCTAGCCAGAGGAAACATCCTACGAACTGGCCTCGGTAAGAACAATCAATATGGAAATACAACATGAAAATACAACATGAGACGGCGGGTTGTCCGTCGTTTCACCACTGTCTTCCCCCTGGAAAATTCTCAACACAACACACTTCTTGTTGTCATTCTTCCTCTTTCAGTAAAAAAAAGACTCTCGTTGTGAGATGGGGCAAAACCACCAAGAAACCGTACGTTTCGCCCCGTCGTAGGCCAATAGAAAACCATCGCTTTCCTACACACAATGCACTGAAGCAAATCAGATCGAACGAGAAGTTGCGAAAAAAAAAAAACTTCCTCGAGAAACTGCAAAATCGATCAGAGAAACCCCGCAGAAGGGCGGCCTTTCGGGGTGGAGTTGCCCGTAACCGAGATCTGGAAGGAGACAAGAAAGGGATTGAACAGAGAAAGAGCGCAGGAAACACTGGCCGGGACGCGAACGCGAGGAAGAATGCGCAGGAGGGGTGGCGGGGAAGGGGTACCCCAGTTTTCCAGCCCCTCGATGGTCGGTTCTTCCCCCACTTGTCTGCTCGGGAAACAGTCTCCGATCAGCTGTTTTTTTTTTAATTTGCTTTTTCTTTGTCGTTTCGGCCTCCCCCGTTTAGTTCCTAGGCTGTTTTCTCAAAGAAGCGCGAATGTGGGGATGCATGGCTACCTCCCCAGAAGGTGCCGTGGGGTAGTGAGAATGTTACTTTACCCCACAAAGCAGTTTTACGGGGTAAGTAGGGTTTTTTTTGGGCAAGGCCTCCGCGTTTCCTTGGGGAGATCTCGCTTTTGTTTTCCTTTTTGTTGACATGTTTGGAAGTGGGGGCTGGATTCCTACGGCGTTTTGTCTGCGATTCATGCATTTTTCCCAGTTTGGTTCTCGAGGAACCGAAGAGAGATAACTGGCGCCACTGTTAAAAGTTTTGTATGAGATGTGTTGGAAGTGCTCAAAGTTCTAATATTACCGATGCTTCGAGGAAGATGGGAAAAATTTGCATATAAATACCAAGCTCATTTGCTTGTTAGGAATCAATTTAGTGTTCCTTTCTCTCTTCTATTCTATATTTTTCTCTCTAGAAAAAGACCATCACAACAAAAAACAACTCCTCCATCATCAATCATGGCTGAAGAAGTTGTTGACAACCTCAGCGCTACTGAAAGTGGCTCTCACTCCGTTTTGACTAACGACTCTCAAAAAGTCGACAACGACCAATTGAACGACAACTTGGACAATGAAATCGCTCCAGCTGAAATGCCAAAGAAGCCTGCTTCTGCCTACGTCACCGTCTCCATCTTATGTCTAATGATTGCCTTCGGTGGTTTCGTTTACGGTTGGGATACTGGTACCATTGGTGGTTTCTTAAACCATATTGATTTCCAAAGAAGATTTGGTATGAAACACAAGAGTGGTACTTACTACTTCTCTAACGCCAGAACTGGTTTAATTGTCGCTATTTTCAACATTGGTTGTGCTATCGGTGGTATCTTATGGTCCAGATTGGGTGATATCTACGGTCGTAGATTGGCTTTAGTTTGGGTTACCATTGTTTACATGATTGGTTTGATTATCTCCATCGCTTCTATTGACAAGTGGTACCAATACTTCATCGGTAGAATTATTTCCGGTTGTGGTGTCGGTGGTATCGCTGTCTACTCCCCATTGTTGATTTCTGAGGTTTCTCCAAAGCATGTGAGAGGTACTTTAGTCTCCTGTTACCAATTGATGATTACCTTAGGTATCTTCTTGGGTTACTGTACTAACTACGGTACTGACCACGGTTACACTAACTCTGTCCAATGGAGAGTTCCATTAGGTTTAGGTTTCGCATGGGCTCTATTTATGATTGCTGCTATGTTGTTCGTTCCAGAATCTCCACGTTTCTTGATTGAAGTCGGTAGAATGGAAGACGCCAAGGTCTCTGTCGCTAGATCAAACAGATTAACTGTCGATGACCCAGCTGTCATTGCTGAAGTTGAATTCTTAGCTGCAGGTATTGAAGCTGAAAGAGAAGCTGGTCAAGCCTCATGGGGTGAATTGTTCACCACCAAGGGTAAGATTTTACAAAGAACTATTTTGGGTATCATGATTCAAAGTTTGCAACAATTGACTGGTGCCAACTATTTCTTCTTCTACGGTACTCAAATTTTCCAAGCTGTTGGTCTACCTGACTCTTACGAAACCGCCATTGTTATTGGTATTGTTAACTTCGCCTCCACTTTCCCAGCTATTTGGATTGTTGAAAGATTCGGTCGTCGTACTGGTCTATTATGGGGTGCCGCTGGTATGATTTGTTGTTTCGTTGTCTTCGCTTCCGTTGGTGTCACTAGATTATATCCAAACGGTAAGGACCAACCATCTTCCAAAGGTGCTGGTAACTGTATGATTTGTTTCACTTGCTTTTTCATTTTCTGTTTCGCCACCACATGGGCTCCAACTGCTTACGTTATCGTCTCTGAGTCTTTCCCATTGAGAATCAAGGCCAAAGGTATGGCTATTTCGATTGCCTTCAACTGGATGTGGAATTTCTTGATTGGTTTCTTCACTCCATTCATTACTGGTGCCATTAACTTCTACTACGGTTACGTCTTCATGGGCTGTCTATGCTTCTCATGGGTTTACGTTTTCTTCTTCGTTCCAGAAACCAAGGGTCTATCTCTAGAAGAAGTCAACATCATGTGGGAAGAAGGTACTCTACCATGGAAGTCTGCTGAATGGGTTCCTCCATCCAAGAGAGGTGCCGATTATGATGCTGCCGCCATGGCCACAGATGACAAGCCATTATTCAAGAGAATGATGGGTAAATAATCTGGATGATTACTAATTATCGGTTGTTTTTCTAATTTAATGAACCTTCTAATTTTGATCTTTGCGATCGAATCTAATACAAACCTAATTTATCTCGTCTAATATTCTCTTTTTTATAATTTAATGATTAAAGATAAATAACTAAATAAAAACTTTTATAATGAATTTAAATCAAAGATTTTAGTTCTTTTTATTTTTATTTTTTCTTTCGAGATAGTTTTTTCATTGATATATTTTATGATGTGAGGAATGGTCTGAGGCGACTGATGAAGAGATGGGGGCATTGTACACCACGAATACGTTTGATTTGGTGGACTTGCCTCCTTCACGCAAAGCAATCCCAACTCGTTGGGGTTTCCAGCTCAAGGCCTCAGGTATCTATAAGGCTTGAGTGGTGGTTCAAGGTTTTCGCCAAGCTGAGGTTATTGACTACAACGAAACTTTTTCTCCTGTTATCCGGTATGAATCGGTTCGGCTATTCCTTGCCATCTCTGCGGAACAGCATCTGGTGGTTCATCAGATGGATGTCGTGACCGCATTTCTTAACTCTCCAATTGATAAGGAGATTTATGTCAAACCGCCTGATGGTTATGATTTAGTTCCAGGGAAGGTATGGAAGCTGAACAATGCTCTGTATGGGCTAAAACAGTCACCATACTCGTGGATCCTCCATATGAGTGCCACTCTTGAAGCATTAAACTTTGTTAAACATCCCTCTGAGTTTGGGTTGTACTTCAGGAAGGGCAGACATGGACTATGTCTTATTGCTCTGTACGTGGATGACTTGTTAATTGCTAGCGCGTCTGATGATGAAATTTCAAGAGATCAAAGATCAACTTATTGAGAGATATGAGATGAAAGGTCTAGGTAGACCTGATGTCGCGTATGCAGTCTCGTTTTTGTCTCAAACAATAAAGTACCAATGATACTTTGATAAAATGTGACATTTGACAGCAATGGTGACTGTTCATCATAGTAGTCAATATGCTTCTGAAGTGGAGAGAGCTTATTGTGCATTTCACCCAGTCCTAGTTCACCGACTTTCTTGAGAATGTAGTCTTCCAGACTCAGTGTAATACTACTTAGAGTTTGTTGTTAGTGAAACAGATATGATTACTGATCTTGAAGGTAATCTCATTGAGTTTGAAACCGAAGTTCACAAGACTGTGTTACATTTGTATAACAGTATTACATGGCATTATGATATACTAGATTAAGTGATGTATATGTGGAGGGAACCTGGCAAGAAATAATTAATAATAATAATAATAAAACTATCTGAAATCTGTTGATCCATATATGGGACACAAATTTATAATTATGAGCATCACTATGGGGCTCTTGAAGGTTCTCCAAAAGTACAACCCCCAACGTCTTTGGAATTAGTATAATTTCTATATTAATACAAAAATTATGAAACTAGGACCCTGAATGGGCGTTGGAAGCAGGAGATGGTTTTAGATTGAAAGTTATTGTTCATATTTTAATGATAAAACAAAATACGCTGTAAACAATTCTCTTAACAATGAAGAATGTAAACTAACAACAGTAGTTAAAAAGTGTTTTGTCAATTTACTATAAAAATTGTCCTCCTCAGTGTCCTTAAACAGTCAGCAATAAATAAGATATATAAAGTATAGTAATAATAAAAATAAGATAAGATCTCACTTTCATTTATATGAAAAATAAACATTTCAATCAGAGATTCCCCCCCCTGTCCATTGGATTGTGTCCAATCTGTCATTTGGTGCAAAAATTTACCGATTACCGAACTGTCGAACAACCAAAAAACGATTACGAGAAACAATGGAGTGTCAGTAAAATAGATTCGACATCTGTCTTATGTGACTATTTCCTTTAATTCTACTTGTAGTGTTTCTATTATTTGCCTTGTGATTAATAATTGTAATCTTGAACAACAAACTTAATGTCTCCTTGTAGTATCTATGATACCAGTTCCGACAAGTCGAAGCTCATACCTAGACGATCACATTTTTATTGTCAAGATTATGAGTGTGGGAAGTACTCATCGACGTTAGAATAAAAAGTAACCTTAAAATAAAAAGATTTGATGAGTAGGTCCCAATCTTTGTTCCAAAAGAGGTTTATGATACCAACAGCCGGTAGATGCACCTATCTCGATTATTATCCTGATTGGAAAAGGTTTCTTTGCCAGAAACTTCACAGTCTTTTCCAAACCTGTGTTATATTATCAAAATTTAATTATAGGGTACCACTTGACTGTATATATATCTTAACAAAGTAAACAGGTTTTACCGACAAGCTATTAGTTATCAATGTTTGTTGGTGAGATGACTGTCCCGATTTTAATACTCTTTGTCGTCAAATATTCATCTGAAATGACTACTCTTTACAAAATTTTGACAAATTTGTTATAAAATAAACATTCAACTTTAATATACCTTTCTATAAGCATTGTAGTCGTTGATTAACACTGGAAAGGGTGTTAAAGGAAGATATTTAAAAACCTGATAGGTCGAAGTGGGGCAGGTTCAAAAAGTTAAAAAAATCAGAAATGAAGCGGTGGCTCAATGGTAGAGCTTTCGACTCCAGTTAAATCCTGGAATTCCAAGGTTAATGATTGCAATCGAAGGGTTGCAGGTTCAATTCCTGTCCGTCTCATTTTCTTTTTTAATTTTCGCAAAGCTGTCACGTGACCTTTCAACACTTTTTTAGGGCAACCGTCCAATCAGCGGCGGTTGCTTCTAGAGGCGGTTGCTTCTAGAGGCTCCCTTAAAGCGACAGTTCGCGCCATTAGGGATCTTCATCTTTCATTTAACCTCGTCTAGAAACCTTCACAGACTGATATATACTTCGGGTATAGCAAAACACTGTTATTACTACAGGATTGCTAAATATCTACTCTATTCTCCCGATATCTAGTGTTTGATACTTTATCTGAGAAGACATACAAACCTTCGGACCTTCTTTAGACTCTAGACATTTGACATAAATGACAGAATTGTACGTATTATTTTGCTAGACTGTTGCAAGTGAGAGCTGACCATGTCCATAATACTAACAAATACGTGATTTATCATGCAATATGGTGACAGAGACCCTATTAATCAAACAACAAGGATCAACCAACCACTCGCTGACTCCTCTTTTGAGGATTCCCCAGATGTTACTGCCCCAGAGTCCCGTTCCACTCCATCTAAAAAAAGTGCAAAGCCCTCTCACAAAGAGACATGCATCTCTGGCGTTAAATCCTTTTTCGTTGCGTCCGCTCACTATCTACAGGGGACAACATCTTTGCTATATACCAAGACTGTAGACACCACTAAGTGTATGGTAAGGTCCTTACAGAATCCAGTTGTGTTATTCAATGTGGTGTTGGGACTCTCCTCTTTATCAACTGTCCTACTTGGATACATAAAGTATGAGAAGAGATTCCTGGCGGGCAAGTCAAACTCGTGTATCTGGACAGGGTTATTAGGAACCACTGCCTTTTTGACCCTGGACGGATATCTGTCCAAGAAGTATTATAAGAAATTCGAATAGGTGACAGTTTTGCGTGGGATCCGCGCCTTTCTTTTATTTTGTTATATACACACCTTTCGAGTATCCTCGCCATGTCTCCTTTGAGGGTACTTCCAACTTTTTAAAATCGTCTAATGTTAATATTCCCATATATATGTGTATGCTCTGGCTAAATATATGATGATCGATAGCCTTTACTAGGACCTCTGTATGGTGGACTTTAATTTATCGATTTATATTTTCACTTTATTAGAGTGAAAAAAAAAATATCTGAAATATTGTTAACGCTGTTCGAGATTCATCCTTTGACGTTTTAATTCCCAATACCACGTTACAAGAGCGTTAGTAATGCCACTCTGTCTATTACTGACGGTGTTCTTGGCATGCCTGAACGTCTCGTTTGGGTTTACGGACTATCTGCTCAAGGACTGTAACCAGGCGTCCTTTTGCCAAAGGAACAGACACTATGCTGAAAATGTGAATGTTCACTCCAGTATTTATTCTATCGATACCAAAAGTGTTACATGGGTCAATAGTACTCTGAGAGCCAACATTGTTAAAACAATCCCAAGAGAGGATATAGGGGATATACAAATTTTGTTACCGTTCTCCCTGACATTTATTCAAACCGTAGAAGATAGGGATGCAATAAGGTTTACAATAGACGAAACAAGAAAGGATTGTCACTCGAAGAGTGTTAATTGTCAAAGGTACAATGAAACCTGGAATTGGGCTGTAGATAAGAAATACAAGGATTTCATGCAAGAGGACAATTCTAATATCAGAATGAAATTCATTACAGAGAGGAACGGTTGGTTTTCTACAGAGAAAGATGAATTTATTACAGTTACTGACAAGGATGGAGGTAGTACTCTGCGGGTCAAGATAAATGTGAAGAATTTCGAAATGGATGTTTTCTATAAAAATGAAATGACCATGAGGATAAATGACAAGAATCTATTCAACGTAGAACATTACAGGACAAAGGAGACTAACTTTCAGAATATCTTACCCCACGAATCGACTTTCAATATGTTTGCGGACAATTTCGAATACTCTAGGGGGGATACCATGCCTCTGGGGCCTGAATCAGTCTCCCTCGATGTTACCTTCATGGGGTTTGACAATTTATATGGTATTCCCGAACACGCAGACTCCCTGAGGCTAAAGGATACAAGAGCCAGTGATCCATACCGTCTATTTAACGTGGATGTATTCGAGTATAATGTGGACTCCAAACAACCAATGTATGGGGCAATCCCATTTATGATTGCCGCAAAGGCGTCCCATTCTGCTGGGTTGTTGTGGATGAACGCAGCTGATACATGGATTGATATAAAATACGACAATGGTGATGCTACTAGCCACTGGATGTCAGAGAACGGTATCGTTGATGTGGTTTTATTTTTCGATGACACCGTAATGAACGTCACTAGCCAATACACAGAGTTAACTGGGAAGCCAACTCTTCCGTTGCTAAGCACGGTAGGGTACCATCAATGTAGATGGAATTATAACAGCGAGTTAGATCTGTTAAATGTTGAGCAATCGATGGATTCTAATCACATCCCATTTGATGTTATTTGGCTAGATGTAGATTATACAGATGAAAAGAAATATTTTACCTGGAATCGAGACTCATTTCCTGACCCAAAGAGACTAATGAGGAAATTGTCGAAATTAGGCAGACAATTGGTTCTACTCTTAGATCCTCACTTAAAGAATAACTACAAGATCAGTGACAAAGTTAGAAATAATAACGCCGAAGTGAAGGATCATAACGGGAAAACCTTTCTTGGGCAATGTTGGCCAGGTGAATCTCTCTGGATCGATACATTGGGCCAATTAGGCCGGCAGGTTTGGTCCAGCTTCTTTGAAGAGTTTGTAGACAAATACCTCTCTCCAGTGGCGAACAACTTACATTTCTGGAATGATATGAATGAACCATCTATTTTTTCTGGTCCGGAGACAACCGCACCCAAGGATTTGTTACATGCAGCTTCTTTTGAGGAGAGATCTGTCCATAATTTGTACGGACTTACTGTCCATCAAACCACCTATGATTCCATGAAAGAGATATACAAGAACATGACGAGACCGTTTATATTGACAAGAGCGTACTTTGCTGGTTCCCAAAGAACTGCTGCGACTTGGACTGGGGACAACGTAGCCAACTGGGACTACTTGAGAATTTCTATCCCGATGGTATTGAACAACAATATCATGGGAATGCCTTTTATTGGAGCTGATGTGGCCGGGTTCTCTGGAGACCCTGATTCTGAGCTCATTGTCCGGTGGTACCAAGTAGGACTGTGGTATCCGTTCTTCAGGGCACATGCACACATCGACACGAAGCGAAGGGAACCCTACTTATTTGAAGAGCCTGTGAAAAGTATTGTCAGGGATGTCATCAAAATGCGATACGAATTGCTACCAACACTCTATACTCTATTCCAGGATGCAAGCGTAAGAGGGTTTCCCATCATGAGTCCAATGTTCTATGTGAAGCCACAATTCCCAGAGTTATATGCTGTGGAAGACCAGTTCTACATGGGGCGTTCGGGCATTATTGCGAAGCCCGTGGTAGCACCTGGTATCACCAGTACCACGATGTTATTGGCTCCAGGTATCTACTACGACCTTGTGACGCTGGAGCCCCTCACTGTAGATTGTGCTATGGGTGTAGAAGCGGTTAGCATTGAAACACCTTGGTCCAAAAGTCCCGTATTTATTGAAGGTGGGCATATTATTACCAAGAGGGAGCGGTATAGACGGTCTTCACGGCTCATGCGCGGGGATCCTTACGTATTGGTGGTAGCCCCTGATAAGGACAACTATGCAGAGGGTAGGCTGTACGTAGACGACGGCGAGACGTTTGAATATACAAATGGAATGTACCTAGAGACACAATTCATACTTCAGGACGGTGTGTTGCGTGGAAGGACATTACATACGGCAGTAAACACCTCTAATTTGGGGAATCTGCTCGTGGAGAAGATCGTGGTTACGAGTTTCCTGGAAAGCTTACCCGTAAATGCCATTGTAACAATTAACAATGATACAGAAATGCACATCCCTATTCAGCAAACCGAAGGCCGTCTTATCATTACGAACCCTGGCGTTTTGGTGTCTGAAGATTGGGAGATACATTTTAATTCTCTGTAAAATCTAAAAAATCGTTGATTGTCTTCTATATAGGGCGCCAAGTAAATTATTTGCACATTTCAGATCTTTTTGTCAAATGTTATCAAACCGCTCGTTATAACACAGAAGAACCGGGAACTATGACTATGTCATAGTATGACAATGGACTAATCACATATGTGTGTGTGTTCGATGTGTCGAGGCACTAAATTACCCATTCGGATGATATACCGAGGAATACCGGTCCTATAGACTACTCAAAATGAGCTTGGAATAATTAATGTAGCCCTAGATTTGATACTCTTTTTGTATTTCAGACAATATTGATTATAAGTTATGACCTCCTGATCACCCATTCATTATTGTTGACAGGAGTTCTCTTTTGGTAGAAAATATAACCGAACACCCCTTTGAGCTTTCTATAATGCCCGAGTAGTAGAGAGTAACAAACGCTATAGTAAGTCTATCATCTAGTTTGGTCGGAGAAGGTTGCAATATGTTATATTTTCTAGACTGACCTTTTATTTGCACTGTCTTTGATACAAAAATATCAAAAGGTATATTGTTGAATTATTCTATATTTTCATTTTCCTTTGTTATCTTTGTGTGACAAGGGAAAGAATGAACGAGCCTTGAAACTTATTGGGTAAGAAACATATCTAAAGATGGTATATTATAACAAGAAATATCACAATTATATCAGTTGTATATATAAGTAACCATATTTTTATAGTAACTATATTGTTGCAATAAATTGTATGTATGTCGTGTAAAGGTTCATATAAACAAAGTCGCAACGGATACCAATATGAATGGAGTTAAGGTTACTTTTCGCAACTGACGTAGCGACGGGATAAAACATCGTCTTTTTACAGATACCATTAACTGGGTTAAGTAAGAAATTGACTATTTTCATATGGTATACAATAAATACGAAGGTGCAGGCAGATCCCATTGATATTATATGGCTTTTTCATCTTTACACGTCTGTTGATCTTTGTACGAAAAGACATCATAATTGTGGATATGTAAAACATTACAGGTTGTGGACTGTATCTAACAAAAAGCTGCGGAATTCTGATAACTTATTCAATCCAATTTCTTTGTTCTCCTTACTTGTTGATATTTCCCCCCTGTATTCAAAAATATTGTTCAGATGTATAAATAATACTTACCAATTTCATAAGAAGATTCTTTGATGTCATGGGCTTTGGGCAGTATCGTTGACAGGTAACTGATGAATGTTCTCCCTTGTTTTATACAATGATGTGTAGTTTACTTAGTTTCATGGGTTGTTCAATAATTGTAAGTGTGGATTCTGAAGACCCTGTATATTTGATATACAGCTCTGTAATCGGGTTCATACTTATTCACTCCCATTTTTTCTCTTAGCATGTATCCACAAAGAAGATAGTTATATCTTGGTTCCTACATGTATTTTTTATCCCTTCACAAATTTCGTCAATACTTCTCTATTCTTTCCTCTCGATACTTCTCATCTTTCCATCCTAAGTAAACTCAGGTGCTAAGGAGAGTAGAACATACAGTGAAATGACAAGAAATAACTCAATCATCGTTTAGATACTTACCATATAAAAAACTTGCCAAATCACCCATGTTCGATGTCAAATAAGAACTAATGCAGACTCTCTCGTAGACTACACATACCTCATCTTAATATGATCGAAAATACCATGTGTTTTAGAAGGGCAATCACAATAAAAAACCGATCTCTTCGTCCAAAGACTTAAGGTTTCTAAAGCAAAAACCAGAGTTTGGGTTAGAAACGTCTTATGCACACGTATCAAAAGGAGATCATGGAACCTATTATTTCCTGCACTGTAAAGATGATAGATTAATGTTGACGTCTAAAGCTACCTAAACTTCAAAGATTGCCCCGATACGTTGTAATATATGTTCATAATAGTTATTTCCTCTCATAAATTTTGAGATATAGATTTCAGCCAATCAGCTGCCAGTATGACAAAAAATAACTCAGGGGTATCCAGATTCAATCTGGATTGGTGGATTATTTTTCCTTACCCGGTCAATAAACACCCATACATTTTTGGTACCTTACACCCATACACTATGCACAGCCGCTTACTCACGTGACATTAAAACTGACAAATCAGCACCGAGATTATTACTAAAGCAGTAGAAAAACTTATCTTGGATCTGATTGGTCAGAATATTTGTTACCCGGCTATGCTAACACCCAGACACCCTGCACAGCCGCACGCTCACGTGACAGATCAAGAATTTCCTTGATAGGAAAATTCCCGATAAGAGCTTGACACATTTATTGACACATTTATAATTACCCAAAAGGGTATAGATCGCGATCGGATCTTGACACATTTTATTTATTTGCTAATCGAGTAACATTCTTGATCGGATCTTGACACATTCTTGAAAGGGTCCTGATCTCGAGTGAATCTTGACACATTTCCTAAATAGGTAGAAATCTTAAGGGGTCTTAACATGTTTCCTAAATAGGAAATAACATGGTTTTGGGTTTTGTGTCATCCCTAACATGTGATGACGTTATTTGGATCTGAAGACATTTCCTAAAAGGGTAATTCACTCCATGACTTTAGCGCTGTTTTTCAACCAATCAGATGAGACTATGGCAAGGTATTTGCCACACTGTTAAGGGGCACGATTCTAATTAATGGATCCTGAAGACTAACACCCCCCATACGCTATCATTTGGATATACATCACAGTTAAGCCAAGATAGGTATGGCTGGACATAGATAGTCGAAAGGTGAGTGCGCAGCTGCACTGTCGCGAGCGATCTTTTGCTAATCAGAGCAGATGCCTCTGATGCCCCAGATATAGTTAACGCGGGATCAATGAGGTGCGTATGAGTGGGCTTTAATGTAGAAATAAAGAGATCCAACACGTCGACAAAATTGAATCTATTAAAAGAGTGTATATAATTACTTTTATATTATACCAATTCCAGGGGATGAAATATTAAGTCAAACCTAACTTCCCAATCTAGGAATATCTTCACAGCCTTCAGAGAATATAAATCTAGGGACTATCACTAGGAAGGAAATTATTCTTTAAGGGGTAATATCCCAGCTTATATTATCCGTTGAACCTTAACGGTAGCAGATATCCATGATTATGTATCATGACTCCATAATCGGAATTATCATGTTGGAGAATTCTAAAATATTTTTCGAAACGATGATAGCAGAAACTTTCCTTAACACTTATATGGAACCTTGGTGATAGAATCATATTAGCCTTGACATGATCAAAGTATTCAAAGGTTTCCATAATAAAATATCATGTGTCTAAACGGAACTGCATAATGTAGAAATACATTGAACATTAAGCAAGTCCATATCATATATCATTTCAATGTTAGCACGCACTTTCCTCCTTAGAAGCGTCCCAAAGATGCTACTCAATATTCAGTAAATAATGCCAATAGTATAAAGTAGAATTCATCATAATACCAGGCTTATTAGGCTACAAGACAATCCCAGTTTCTAGCCGGTCTTGTTACCAAAAAAACACTTAGTGATACCCTTCTTCATATCTCTGGATATTTTCTGAACTTCATTTCAATGCCATCAAGTAACCTGTCTATTATTAAACAAAAGTAATCGATTATTATCCGAAAAGTATATTGATATTCTATTAATGTGTCGAAGAACATAAAATACTTGTTGCATTCAAAAAGTATCAATACCAATTGGTGCACGCACAGACCCCTATCAACTTTGGAACAGAGAAAATATGAGTGGGACTTCATATTTTCGTAAGATGCCCAATCAGAGAAGCACTCTGATTGAAACCAAAGAAAAAACCTTGAATTTGATTGAAAACCCATTGGATCTAACTAACCGAATGACAAAACTGAACAATCCCTGGAACTCGAAAAGGATACATAACACTTGGCAATCAGGGGATAATATATAGTCAATAGTATTGATAATTTCTAACAACGTAGTCAGTATCAATCACAAATCGAGCATATCAAAGCAAGTGTAACAAACCGGATAAGGTATGATCTTAAAAAAAGAATATCGATGAAACTAATTTTAGCTTGAAGTAGCGAGAGAATGCATAGCCATGTCTACATGCCTAGTAATTCAGAAATTTCAATCTCATGACAGTGTAGCAAATTTTTTGAGTAGAGTATCTTCCTACTGCTTATCTATTCTGGTCCTTTTTCAAATTAAAACACATGCTGCATCTATATCATCATTCTAAGAGCATAAACTTATTTAAATCTCAATATCCGAAGCACGATTTAAGTTAGCATTTATATTGGAACACCCAATGTGTTGTTAGTAATGGGAACCTTCATATACATTCCAGATACCCCTGGGAGAAGATGGTTTAGGATGATAATTAGGAAAGGGTAATTGGGATAAGAGGAATAGATTTGGTGACTTAAAGTTGTAGCTTGACAGTTCGAAAAAGTGATAATCACTCTTGCCTTGTCAGAACCTCAGCTGATGGGGAAGACGGAAAAATCTGAGACATGTTCGTCTGTTTCAATGGATTGGAGCGATCAGTTGTCACAGGACCGTTGTAAGTTTTTGGGTATGCCACATTTCCCATCGTCACTCCAAAAAGTCATGCGTGTCTCTTGTAAGAGGAATCTATAGATCTCATGTTCCTGGTATAGTTATCTTTCGATATCTGTAATAAAATATTAGCAGGATATCGGAATAATCGAGAGTAAGCGTTTCATGTCAATAGTCATTTTCTCTATCTCGGTCAGAGAAGATCTTCTCCTCAGGTTGTACCATTGAGCTCAGACTGATCTTTTGTATCGTATCGGCATCAGGTACCAATACTGTTAGATCCGGTTCGAATCCTCTATTACTACTTACATACTGCTTGCCTTGCTAATCTTTTATCGCCTTTGACTTGGGTCTCTTTTTCTACATGATAAACATCTGCAGCAAGTTTAGAAACCCTAAGCGGTACTCAGCTCGTTTTAGAATCGTTACACACGGATCACGTACAATAGAGACCCTACTAATTGACAAACTACTGCACATGACTAAAAATTAAGGCTTACTATTCGTTACTCGAGTGGAAAGACCTGTGTGGACAGCTCATGAGGGGTGCAAAAAATGTAATATTCTGGGCTGCTGTCATCAGACACCACATCAATCTGTTCAAACTAAAGTATATCTCCATGGGTTCAAGCACAGTGGTCATGGATGGTGCTGTTTAAAAAACAGGAGGCATAAGAAGCAGTTAGGATATCGCGAAACTGATAACTTGGCCTTTTCTAACTACCCCGTTTGAAATTGCTGAACAATGGGGTCAGTGAGCAGTACTGTTACAGCCAATTCTTTGAAATGACGGTTAGTAATAATGCTAAATCTCCCGTATTGGAAAAAAATAATGTGAACCAGTAAAAATTCAACAATCACCGGGAAGGCAAGTCCTTTCGAGTACTCCAAAAAGCAGTATTGGAGTAAACTGTTACCATATTCCTCATCCTGGATCCACTGTCCAAAAAATGCAGTCTGAATCTGTAATATTTGACCCGAATAGTGATTATTAACCCGTGGCGAATCGCAATAGTAAGGTGTAGAATACTCAATTTGGCCACTGAACCAGCAAAATGGCAGGTATTTGGATTTACTGGACTTATAGCCAGCTGGATAATATTCCTAGAGATGTCGATCAACATGAGGTTCGTTGCTTAGATTGACGGTACCACCCGTTATTGAAATCTTCACACCATGTAGAGCAGAACAGGCTCCTCTGTCTTCTTGAATAGATCAGCTTTTCAGCTCTCGTGCTATTCGATTAACAGATGTTCTACAGTTGGTAGTTTCGGTTAATCTTTTTCTTAGTGCAGTGATATTAGAAGCTAAATACCTCTTTAATACGAGATTGTCGAACTGTCAATGGTGTACACATTCTTAGATCCGCTGTTAGGGGATTAGCATCGGTACTTTCTTCACAGTCAGGGTAGAAACAGCTGCATTGACTTGGCAATGATGTGGTCGGATAACGCCGTCGAAAATATTGGGAATGGTTATGTAAATCTGGAAGCCCATTCCACCCTTTATCAATAGTATACTACAAGACGGCTGTTATTCCTGATTGAAGAGCGTAACGTATATCTAGTTGCTCTGTCCGAGTTTAAATATCAAAATGAAACATTCGGATCTAAGTTTCTGTAGAGTATTTCAGTTTCTTTTTGTCAATATTAGCAGAACTTACGCGCAAATATTGGAATGGTAAATGCAATGGTGGTTTTTTGTTTATCTTATCACGTATTATTTTTTTTTAGCGAAGAAAAAACGAGTTTTGGACCGTGTATCGAGCTAAAAGATCTGTCAAGTACAGTGTTGAGTTGATATTTGGAGTATGGAGATGAATGTACTGGGATAACCAAACCCTTTGGAGTAAGAAAGCCTGAAAATTCGAAGCAGAAACTGAGATTGATCACACAATTCCACTGCGTTTCTCTCATTTAGAAATGGTTACTGTGACTCCAACATATGGATATAGGTGTAATAGACCTTTAAACCACTACGGTATTATACCACAAACATGGTTCATCATAACTCTATGCTGATATACTTAGGAAATAGCAACATGTATACCTAATGAAACTTTCTTTAGGATTAGAAGGGATGGGCACTCCCTGTTTTCAATATCTTTAACTAGGAAAGTTTATTGTATGGATCTTCCATTCTTTGTTGACATCGCACAGTTTATTAACTCCCAGAGTTCTTCTTCTTGCTCCAAAATCTCTTTCGTTTTCATGTCAGAAATATGTGTTTTATTGCGGCTTTTTTGACACTACTGGGCATACCACGAGTATAACCTTTGATTTCAACTTTGATATGGAACCACATCATCAACATACTAGTAAGGTACCAAATAAAAAGCAAAATAACAGAGGGAAATGATAACTTGGGAATGATTGCCCATATAAACCTTACATCTACTGTATCTCCAGACTATCTCCAAGGCGTCATGCTCTACATTACAGCATCATCTAGATGGAAAAATGCAATGGATAGATACACTTTTAGCAATTATTTTTGGAGCTCAATAGCTAAAATGTTTCTAATAGTTATGATGGATTCCTTAACTCGAGCATAATACTGTCCTCTCACCTTACTATAACATTTGAGGGAAGGGGCTAGGTATGCATTCGGGCATTGTAGAAGAACATTCTGTAAAGATATTTCTACTGCAATTTCACTGCATTTAAAGGGGCTAATGGCCTCAAAGTAGTGTGATACTATAAAACCTACTCTAAGCTACTCTTATCATCACCTTCGTCGGCATAAGCTTGTTCTACCGACTCTCCACTTCCACTCTTAGCTTTCAATACTAAACGCTAAATATCTCGTGCGCAAAGTATATTTTAGGAGGTATTTTAATTAAGTAACTCATGTTGCACATGCATTAAACTGGTTGAACTTCTTATCTTCCTTCTATACAAATGGTTCGTAACATTAGTTGATCATATCTGTCAAAAATGTACAAACGCCAATAAGTCAAGTCGCAGAGAGCATCCAAACCATTACCAATGTTGAAGCCGTACCCCTCCCGTTGAGGTATCGAATCAAATATGTTTCGGTGGGTAAGCACGTTGTTTTGGGGGGATTGATTCGCTCTTAACCAAAAATTTTGGACTCTCATATTTATCGAAAACCAAAGGATGTGGAGAGGCACTATACCATGGTAGATAATACCGTCTCGTAAGATTATTTTGACACCTAACATAATAATATTCCTTAGAGCTTGGTGGTTCTAGCTAAGATTGTTTTGGCAAAATCTCCTTTGACATATCGGGAAATCCGAAGAAGATACGAGTGTCACAGCTGTGCAAATCTCTTGGCATGGTACCTGGACCCATATTAGACTATTTTCTGTAAGCCAGGTGTATCAGAATAGCTCGTCACACTGAGTCTTATTCCTGAGAATTTATCTGCAAATATTTTGAGCACACAAGCTTTCTTGAGATTCCGTTCCTATAAATCCCACAATCTGCAGGGGTTTAGTATATTGGACTTGTTATCTTCAATATATTCAGCAAGTTAGCAGTATTAAATGGACATGTCTCTTAGAATACATAACTGACAATAGCTCAGAATACAAGGAAGATCCCAATAACACGGAAGATGCAGGCCGTAGCCCTATGGCCAATGTATCAGACGGAATAGTCTCTGTTGAATTTTTCTGTCTCATCTAGGAGACAAATTCCCTCTTAACAAAAAAAACCGTACCTTCATATTTGGCCAAAAGAGGAAGAAGTGGTAGATCAACAATATTTGTTCCATAGAACTATTTTGTAAGATCACTTCGACACTAAACATATGCATATTCCTAACCGTTCCGTGAATCAAGAGATGATTGTTTTCACAAAATTTACTTTCACATATCAGGATATTCAAAGAAGATACAGGCCTCACAGTTATATGAATCTCTTTGTACTCCACCTGAAACCATATTAGACTATTTTTTGTAACGCAGGCTTAGCAAAGGACCTTTCCACATGCAGTCTTATTTAAAAATATTTAACGGTCGATATCTCACGAACAACCCACAGTCAGCAATTGTAAAATGTGGGACCTCATACTCCACTTGGTGTAAACAGTTGCAATTGTTTATTCTCCTTTTATACAGTAGATCTGTGGGGTTAGACAGGCATTTATGTCTAAGTGTAAAGCCAACAACATCTCGGAGCACAGTGAAGATTTCAACCAGGTCAAACATTAAGGTGGTATCCCAACAACTGACGTATCTAATACAACATTTCTGGTTGTGTAGGTATGTCTGGTCCAGGAGATAACTTCACTCTTAACAAAAACACATGAACAACATTATCTCCACGACCACGCACATCCAGAACTTCTAACTAGTATGGGGATGTTCACGGACCACGATTGTACAGTTATATTAGCCTCTTTGCATGTCTGTGTCTCTTGCGGAGTGGCAAATGTTGTTCATGTTCCAGGTACCCCTTGTTTACCCCTCGTTTGCACTAACAACGATATCTCGACCAAGCCAAAAATTGAGCACCCCATACTCGGGGGACCAATAGAACAATGCACGGACTATCATATCCAACTCTAACCATCGCTCTAGCGCCTCTGTGGCACCCAGGACAGCGGACCACCCCTGAATTTGCCACCCTCAGTATCTCGAGATCCAGACACGGCCCGGACAATCCGACACCAGAACAGTGATCAGCGCAACCACATTACCCACCAGCCCAAACATCGCCAGAATCCATGGAAGGACATTTTGTTCTTCATAACCGGACCACCCCGACAACCTTGCCTTCAACTACTCCAAACTCCCCCAAAAAATTTCTAAGATTTTAACCCTAACTTTTTATTTTTGGCCAAAAAAAATTTTGGAGCAAAAAAATTTTGAGGTAAAAATTTCCCAAAAAACATTTGTATGGCGCCCATAGTTAAGAGCGAAAAGTGGTGTTTCGACGTTTTTCTACAGTATGGGGACAAAAAGTTTAATTTTTCTTGT